>JAWNPO010000396.1:10000000-10100000 GCA_035047525.1 Drosophila quinaria
TGGTATTTATCGATAGTATTTACTCAAATTCAGAGTCGGAAAATGTATTGCGAAACGTTTCCTATTATACTTACTATAGTACGTACATAGATAAACAGAGAGACACACACACCCATAAATGGATACCACAGAATGTGGCCCCAAAAATAAAGTTATCGATGTGTTGCATACACATGTACGTGCAACGCCTCGCGTGGAATGCTGCAACTGCAACTGCAACCACCTGGGAAATGGCATGGTACGAGTACGAGTACGAGTGCGAGTATATAGTACAAAGTACGGAGTACGGAGTGTACCGCAAAATGCATCTACCGTTTGGTTTTTGCTTCGTTGTTCGTTGTTCGCTTCTCGCTGGAAAACTCATTCAGTCATTAAATGCCGTTATCTGCTGATTACACAATAAAAGCAACCATAACAACAACAACAACAACAACAACAAAGCTACTGAGCGCCCAAAGCAAAGAGACCCAATTGAAGCGCATCTGTAGAAGAATTACGACAGCAGCAACAACAGACAACAACAACAACAACAGCAACAAAAACGGACAACAACAATACCATAACGTAACATTTAGAACATCTTTGTTGCAGGCAACTAACACAAACACAAACACACTCACACACACACATATACAGGCAGCAGAAGCAACAACAACAATTTTCTCGCTGGCATCATTCGAGTTGAGTTGGCTTTAAGTTTGTGTTTGAGTTTGGGGTGGGGCATTGGGGCATGCGGCATGCGGCATGAGGCATGCGGTTTGCTGCCTGCCAGATTTGTTACGTTTGCTGTCTGTTTTCGTCTGTCTTCCTGTGCTGTCGCTGTCGCCTAGCCAAGGATATGTCAGAACAACTTCCCGAAACTGCCACACAACTTGAGCTGGAGCCTTTCACCACGCATTTTGTTGTTGCTGCTGCTGCTGCTCTCTCAGCTGGCGATACAATGTACGCAATATTAAACACACACAAGCGCTCACACACATAGAAAGATCACACAATTCTGTGCTCATCTGGCGAAGTACAGTGGTTTCAAAATTAATTTCCTAACGCAATTTTAACGCATATAATATAATAATAGATAATAAATAATAATAGATAATAAAAATTGTTGACATTTTTTGTATATTATTAATGAATAAAAAAAAAAAAAATTAATAAAAATAATAATTTTTCTTTTTGATTTATAACGCTATTAATTTGAATATAAAAAGATAAAATCATAAAAATAACTAAAGATATTTATAAAGATATCTCTCAAATCGTCATGTTAAGTTGGGTTCCTTAAAATATAAGTAATGTTTTTATTAATAATTTTTGTTAGCTTAAAAAATCAATGGTTAATTTAGAAAATAACTTTTTTTTTTATAAAATTCAAAATTTTTGCTTAATGGTAAGAACCATCGAATTTTCTCCATAATTTGATAGATTTGCAGCCTTGGTTAGAATAAATCACTGAAAAATACATAGACTAAGTATTTATATCATTCCATAGTCTATAGCGGATGTTTAACTTGTGTTATTTTGGTATGGGCCAACGCGTTGCTCGGCCAGCGGAGCCGATGATGGTGATGGCGGTGATGATGATGACGATGAGCGAGCCATGGACATAGCTTTATTGAGAGAGTGAGAGCCAAAACAAAGTTGGCTAAACAAAAGGCTTTAAGGTCGTTCGGCTTTGTGGGCTGACATCAAAACGCTGTTCGGCTGTTTGCCGACGAGTATCTAGGTGCTAGAAATCGAGTCTTCACATTGCAACGCCAACTAGCTCGCTGATCTCGACGCTTTGCTCTTGGCCATTAGTTATTAGACTTGGTCAATGTGTGTGTGTTTGTGTGTGAATTGGAATTTCAACAAGTTATGTGCAGCACAAAATGTTAAAATATGATATTACCAAGCAGGTTGGTTTTTGCAGTCAGCCGAAAACGCAAAAAAATTAGTTTTCAAATGCCTCTGAATTCGATAGGTTAATAAACTTTTGGCCCATAGACAAAACCGTGGTGAGAGGTGATAACTGTGGTTATTGACAAATCGAATAGTCTGCGAAGTGTAACCGTTTATTGAAGTATAATTGAACTAAGATGATATTTACTTTGAATGTATGAAAATGTGATTATGTAAAAAAAAAATGGACTTCACATCTATGATTTTAAAAACTACTCATCAAATACGATAATCAGACTGAATTATATTGAAATAGTTAAAAAAGTTACATATTCGAGTAATCAATGCAAATAGATTGAATGAGTATTTTACAGGGTTTCAATTGGTCTTACATGATCTCCTCTATTGTTTTTTTTTGCAGTGTATGCAATAATTGAACGCAAATGAACTCTACGCTAACGAAGGTCAATTGTTTTAAGCAAGTATTATGTGTCTTATGATGTTGTCATAGAGCTATAACACCAGACATCTGGTCGCAGATACCAGCAGCAGCATATAGGCTAATTACGAGCACTTCCTCCCCGCTCCCTCCCCCGTGTTTTGTTCTCTAAAAAGCAAACTGATTGAGTCGGTAAAAAAATATAGAAAAACATAAGAAAATAATGGCATTCAAGAGACCACTAATTGCTTCAATTAGTAGAGTAACAGAGAACCTCAAAAACAGGTGTGCGAATGAACAATCGCAGTTCGAACAGGTTGTGCAATGTTTCGTAACTTAACATACAAAGTACGAGTATCTCGGTTAACAATTATTCTCAGAGTTCACGATATTTTGCGGTCGCACCTATGGGATGTCAATTAGACTACGAACTGACCTTGGATCTCTTATTGTAGTAAAGTACACTGTTCTTATTTATAATTGGCGGGAGGGAGTGCACTGATTTTGTAGTTGCATCTTTTGAGGGTTGAGTTACTCACCTAAAAAGTTAAAATGATAAAAGTCATAAATAACTTCCATAATGCTGCGAGATGTAGGCCCGAAAAGCAGAACACTTCCTCATTGGCAAGAATGAAAGAGGAAAAAGCCAAAGAGCCAAGAGACAACAGTCACCTAATCTTACAAGACATTAAAAACAAGCACAGTATCCAGTCTGAAAGAGCCAGAATGCCTTTCGTAGTCTGAGACCGAGCATATAATGAATTGTCAATCATTATGTAATCTTCGAGTAAAAAATGATGCAGCAGGTTTCTACATCCGTCTCTCCTCTCTCTCTCTCTTTCTCTCTCTTTCTCTTCATGTTCTCAACAACAACTGAACAGTGCGTGGGACGCAGACATTTAGACAGAAATTCAGAGAGATACTTTATACTACGTTGAAACTGTGGAGCATTCGTTTTAGATCTTTTGCCGTGTGGCATGTGGCGCTAACTCAGATCTCGAGAGAATGTCAGACCGAACATCATTTATTATTCGGACAGCACAACTCCAGCAACAACCGGGAAAGGTCTTCGAAGGGTTTTCTTATGGCGGGTCATTGATTTGTGTTTGCATGACGATAAAATATAGCACCAGTGCCCTTTTGCCGCATCAGACAAGACGCAACATGATGATGAATTCCATAACTAGACCTCATAAGTCCAACTTATTCGGCAGTTGCTCCTCCAGAGGGGGTAAAGTGCCAGCAATTCAGTTTAGCCTGTCAACGCAGTTTTTTTTAAAGAGGATAGATTACATTTTGTTGCCAAGAAATCAGTAAGGAGTTGGTAAAATTAAACTTATTAATTTTAAAAGAGGGGCCTAACAAACTTAACAGAATTGGAAGTTCTATTAGTCATATGAGTTTATTATTTTAAAAAAACTATATATATGATTTTTATATTTTTCATTTCTTTTTTTTTTCATTAAAAATAAGAGTTAAACTTTTTAATTTGGTAAACAAAAATACCAATAAATATATTCTTTGCTGACTACAGCGTGCAAGAGTAGTATTTCTGGGTTTTTTTTGATTTTTTTTTTTGGAATCCCTGAATCAAGCAAAAAATACAGAAGCCAACAATGTATTTACTAGGCATAGAAAAACCAATAGTAATAAGTTTCGCCATTTGAAATGATGCAAATCTGTAAATTGGCTTACGCTTAAAACTTAAAAACTTGGTTTGTTGGGCAACTGAAATCACCAAGCGGAAAGTCGATTATCGATTATGTCATTAGTGGAGCGGTCTAGATTTGAAAAGTGAATTCGAGTACGATCGAGTAAATATATTGATATTCATTCGCTTGCTTGGCAGCTGGAGAGCAGCTGTCACAACAGCTTCCTCTGGACTATTAACTTGTCAGTGGGTTTTTTCTCTTTCAGTAATTTGCGCACCTATTGCAGCAACAGCAACAGCAACAACAACAACAACCACAGGTAGGGGGTCTCACTTTGAGGCTCCGATGGTCGCCCAGTCGCCCATTCGCCCCGTCACCCAGTCGTCAATCATTTTCATTTTGTTAAACGTGCCAAATAGCCGGCAGCGGAAATCGCTCACTTTTTATGGCTATGACAGCGAGTTTATTAAATACGTTTTCATATACCAAATGCGGTTGCAACATCGCTTCACTGCAATGCAAGTGAATGCCACGCCCAACATAGCGAAATGGCTGACACTAAAAGTGGGCGGCAGGCATTATCTTGAAATGTTTTCACTGCGCTAAGAATTGCGAAAAATGCAATGCAAAAATAAAACCATTGTTACGACTGGCAATAAAACTGAGCACAAAATAATCAATTTAAAAGTACTGACCGTAAATAAATGAAAACATTTGGTTTTTCACAATAAGTTCACAATTGAAATATAAGCGATGTTTAGGAAATTGTATACAATTGTTTCAATATTTCCTAGTTTGATCAGGTCTATAAAATCATTTAATAAAAAGAATCGAGCTCTTCAAAAACCCAATTATTATAACAATTTTATGACTCCATTGATTTAAAATCAAGCAAAAATTAAATAAACTTTGATAGAGATTTTGTTTGAAGAAAGGGGTCATACGTTTTCGCATACAATATAGAATATAGCTAACATAAAGGGCTAGACTTTTTCCTATTTATTTTTTACTTTCAGTTCTTTTACTTGTAGATGCGCACATTACAGTTAGACCATTTAACCTTCTTTCCCAGTTAGAATTCTCTCTTTCTTCGCACTGCTCTTCTTCTCTATCTTACTCATTCTAAGCCTTTTCTTGCCTTCCCTGTCTTTGACAGTTTGTCAATGTAACCACATGAGCTCAGTTACCTCAGCCCGCTGTCAGCTTTGTTGAGCCGCCGTGCCCCGTTGCCCAATGACAATGACGGCGTGGAAACCGAATACGCGGCTTCAACCAAGTCAACGTCATCTCCGTTAGACGCAGAGTCTATGGTCTGCCTTCCGTTTATGTAATGGAAAACGAGAGGGAAAAAACACACAACTGGCAGATGCGCGACCACGTTGAGAGCTGGACGCGTTGTTGTCATCTTGAAATATGACTATAAACCATATGGAGGTGGAATTTTTGCGTCACACAACGGGGATAGAGTTGTGCTTTTTTCTATGCACAAAGTGAGTGACAGGCTGGACGCAAGACGAATGCTGCCAGGCGGAATGGTATTTTTTGTCTTTCCTTACATTTTATGTATATATTAGGGTGTATCTTATTTTTACTAGGTTATTATTTTTAAGCGCATACATGCTAGTTCTGTTCATTAGGTCTTAAAGCACTCGGAAATAAATTTTTACCTCAATCGAAGGTAAAATGTATGATCAGTGTTAACACACTGTTTTTTCATGTTTCGATGGAAGTTTGAATGGATTATCGTACTCCGATTAAGGTGAAAATTTATTTTCGAGTACTTTAGGACCAAATCAACAAAAGAAAAATGTAAAACATTAAAAAAACGAAAAATTAATAATATAATTTTTAAATTTTCCGATCCAAGTCGGCACGGGTTATCATACTCCGATTGAGTTTAAAATTTATTTCCGAGTGCTTTAGGACAAAATGAACAGAACTGCCCGTATGCTTTTAAAAATAATGACTGAAAAAATAAGGGACACCCTAATATATATATATATTTTTTTTTGATGGTCATGCAACGCGTTGGCGGTACAGTTAGGCACCAAAAAAAGCAATTAATTAACACACATCCCAAGTTGGTCGCCCACGAGCTGTTGCCTCCCTCTCACTTGTTGACAGTTACAAATACATTTGGCTCATAATAGGGCAATTGTCTGAATAAGTGCAAGCTAATTTGCAGTTGCACCCAAGTTGCGTTAGGAATTACCATATAAATGTACAGCCTTGCATTAAGATTTATGAATGAAAAACTTGCAGAAAATGCTGCAGAGGAGTGTGAATAAGTATGAATTCATGCATACATTCATATAATAAATAAAAAACGAATCTCGTTTCCTAGTCAAGGTCGGTTAGGGGTACGCGATTGGGGTTCGGAACGGAACGGAACGGTTCCATTCCGTTCAAGTAGCAGCAGCCATTGCAGTTTATGGCAAAGAGTTTAGCACGCCAAGATCTATTAGCATGTTATTCTAATTGCAATTTATTAGCGGCGGGGGCTTGTGGTAACAAAAACACAAATGGACAAAAACACAGACAGACAGAGAGACAAAGTGACTGACTAACCAACAAACAGACAGACAGACAGACAGTCAATTCGTCAAGCTCTCTGCGTCATGCTGTCAAAGCTTCTATATGCAAATTAGTTGCATGTGCTTAACCCACTTGCCGCTTGATGGAATGACGAACAGCTCAACAGCTGTTTGCAAGCGTTTAACATAACTACAAGTATTCTCCCACCTATTTTCAAAACAATATTATCCAACATTATTTTTGGTTTAAAAAAAAGCATAAATTATCCACAAAATCCCTCTTCTGAAATTAAAAAAAAATGAGCAAGTTTCTAAATGATATTCTACTTATTAAAGAATTTGTCGATCTCGAATATAATTGAAAACCAAATATAAAGTTACTTATTTTTTAAATTAAATTAATGAAAGAAAATTGAAAAAAATTTAGTGATGGCATACAACTTTTGAATTTTAATATTCTATTCTTTTAAACATATGAAGTGTAAATGTGATCATACAGGATTGTACTTCGCAAGTAGTTTATGTTTATTTATTCCAAGTAAAATAACCCAAATAAAATTGATTTTTATCTGCGATCGAAATCTCTATTACCAGAATTATTCGCTTGCAACTTTATTGGCACTAAGTATTTTTTAAGAATTTAATTTTAGTTGTAAATCATCCCACAGTAAATAATGAAATGTAAACTTCCTCTATGCTCATTAAATATGCATTACTTGCATTTCCTATGTTCCACCTACATTCTATGCCATTTCGATTTGTTTCGATTCGACTCGTTCCGTTCCACTTGTTCCGCCCACGTGCAGTCTGCGGTCTGGCTAAATGTGAAATTCCCCTCTTCCCCGTCACTTCTCCTATACTCACCCTGTCGTTACCGTCACGGAGGCAACTGTTAATTGCGTCTAATGAATTTGTTTACGTTATTCGGATATCCAAAACGTGTTTCACTTGTACAATTCATTTATATACGTAACGGTCTTCCTCGCCTTCTCCTAATCATTACACTCATTCTCTCTTTCTTTCCTTATCTTTATCTCTGTCTATGTTAACCCTCTCAGCAGAGTATTGTAATTAGTTTTTCCCAATCACTTAACAGGAAATTACGACTACGCATTGTGGGCGTATCATAAAAAGAAGCCAAAATGGTCCCCACCTAAAAATCGTAAAACGTTTTATAGTAAATTCTGCCATCAAGAAGACTATAAACTGAAACGCCTCAAATCCCAAAGAGAATATTTAACAGCAATAACAACAACAGCAACAACCGCAACATCAAAAGCAGCAACAACAACCGCAACAATATAATACGCAACATTTTATGTAATTTTCGTAATGCAAACCATTTCCTTAATAAAGGTAAGACATTTACCAAGAGCGAGTGAATGAGACAGACACTTAGATAGAGAGAAAGAGCGAGAGAGAGAGAGAGAGGCAGACGTTCCACTAATGCGTGCATAATTTTTAATAAATATTTCAAGATCTTGGCATGGCTGCAGGCCTAGCTGGGGCCCGGCCTCGTAGACAGCCCATGGAGGCCTTAGCAAACGCTTCCTGGTTTAATTAATAAGGCAGACACGGATCGATGACCGGGCCAGAACAGACAAGACCAGGCCAGGACCGGAATGGAATGGAATGGCACTGGCACTGGCACTAGCCCCGGGACTAACAGCTTGTCAATCAACAACATTCGTGGACAGTGGCCAAGATGATTGTGATTATCATGAACTGCATTACTCGGATCTGGATTCTCTTTTGATGCAGTTGCAAACACTTCCGTTTTGCCGGGGACAAGAACGTTGAACTTTTACAGTTTTTAACAGCTTCAGATATCCTTCAAAGCAATAACCGCTGCATCGCCCCTTTCCTACCTCTCCAACTGAGCCACAACTAAACTCATCTGCATTTTGGCTTATCGGTTGCTGCTCAGCCAGCGCTTAGCTTGGCCCACGTGTTGTGTCTCCGTTTGTGTTGCAGTCCCTCCCTTCCACCAACTATCTATCCCGGCTCGGCAGGTTTTCTTTCGAATGAAAATTGTGCACTTTGTATGCAGAAAAGCTGGCGCGCCGATAAAAATCTACATAATTCTGAGCTGTACGTTTATTGCCGTTTCCTAGCGCGTTAAAAAATGCACTCCAAAGGGGGAAAGAAGAATGGTACAGAGTGATAACCTGTTGCCGCCATTCGAAAGAGACGGAAAGAAATAGAGAGCAAAAAAGACAGAGCGAAGGCGAAGATGGAGTGAAAGAGTGCTATAAAGGGCCACGGGTTTCAATGCATTCATAATTGTAATCAATATCAAGTTATATGATAAATTATCTGCACCAAATTACACCATTTAAGTTGTCAAACGAAATTATCAGAAATTATGCAGCGAAATTTTTAGTACTCTCTACTGAGACAGTTCAGATCTTAATTTATCTTATTGCTTATGAGACTTGTTCCAGATTTAATGCGCAGCCAGATTTTTAGATTAATATGCAGAAGCCGAAAGCAGGAAAAATTATTCAAATATTTGGCATTCTTGGCAAAGCCATTGAAAACTGTTCCAATAAGGTTTGATATGTCCAAGAAATATTAACGAATTCATATCAAATTATAGCATAATGATAACTTAAACTAAGATTTATTTTAAAGTGTGATTTCAAATATTTTATATCACTTAACTATTGTCTCTTTTCATTGATCTACTTAGTTTAAAAAATGTTTTCAAGTTTGCTTAAATATTCTTCATCTATTCCTTAAACTTCTCACTTCAATAGATCACTCGCTTTTACCACCAAAGACGAAACCTTAGGCAAATATCTAGAACACTTTTTAGGCTAACAAACAGCTAGTGGCATTAACAGACAGTTCTGTCTGCAGTTTGTGGGGCAGCTTTGAAAAACATTTGCAAAAAAGAAAAACTTTAATAAATTGACTGCACCTGCAGCTGCAAAAGAAAACTGTGAAATGTTATAATTGCTCAAACGCTCAGCTGGAGCTGGAGTAAATGGTGGCTTTAAGGGTTTATGAATAGATCAAAAGAAAGACGACCAGAAAGTAAATTGCAGTAGGTAACCCAGAGCTCAGAGCTAACCGTGGTTGAGTACTCGAACTAACTTTCTAAATCTGGCAAAGAAACAGTGGGACATTTGGCTTAAATGAGTTAAGGATTTCCATTTCGCTGCTTCAGAACTTTTTACAGAGTGTGCAAAGAATTTCTTATGCAGATGTGCACGTGATAGAGGCGAGAAATATGTTGATATATTTAAATGCTTATCTTCTTAAACAACTAAAATTTTCATAAAAAACAAATAATTCCTCAATAACATACTAGACAAATGCTCCGATTATAATATGAGTTTTACCAAAAAAATATTTTGTTTATATTATTAATTATATTATCATTCTATATCGTAACACGATAGAAAACACAACACACACTCATCTCGAATTTCTAAACAATTTCGCTGCTAGAAAGAAAGTATCCTTTACATGCACATACCTTACATTTGCCACGCCTCCAAAAATCACTTGTTTTGTCAGATAATTCATAGCAAGGTAAAAAAGCGAGGGAGATGGAAGAAAGAAGGTGCCAAAGAGAGAGAGAGAGAGAGAGATGTAAAAAGAGATGGGAGGGGGTCTAACACATCCGGTTAATACGCTGGCTATGGATCTATGAAGCAAATGTTAATTAAATACCTGTCCGACCATTAAAAACATACGTAAATTTATGTTGTTAACGAGGAAATGCGCAATGCGCATGTGCACACTTTTATTATTATCGTCGCTGTCGTCGTTGTCGTTGACGTTGGCTCAAACTCCAGTTGGACACTTGGCCATTTCAACAAACATTTTGTACCTCCCTCTGGCGAATTGTACCGCACACTCCTCTCTAGCGGAATTTGCATACGAGTTTGTCGCAAATGCTGGCGGCTTTAACGATGCGCTGCCTGCTGCCTTCCTCGTCGCTACGTCATTCGCTAATTGGTCGAGATACGGATCGGCACGAGAGAGTGACAAGGAGGGGAATAGGCGTTGCCTGGCCTGGACCAGTATTAACAGTACCGAATACCGAATACCGCATACTCGTACCGGGTACCGGGTAGCGGGTAACGGATACGGGGTATAGAGTATGCCAGTGTCAGGGCCGTTGTCACTACGGCCAGTGGCACTTTCTTTAACCAAAGAGACCAAAAACCAAAGCGAAGCTGTCAAATATTTGGCCAAGTGCTGTTCACCAGACAATTTGCTTTATGGGATTTACTTGTACGATACCCGATCGGCATTTTGGAAAGTGAACAACGTAGATTTGTCTAATGCATTTGCATGTCAACTGCCTAAAAACTAGGATACTGACCTATGACCATCTACGTATTTCTCCGCTCTTAACGCATGTATTAATTGCTTATATCGATTCTTAAAGATAAAATACAGGTGAGGTCCACAAATATTAAAGATTACCAGTGGCATATCTTAATCAAAAGCAATATTTAGCGTACCTTAGTTCTATACAATGGATTGCTGAAGTCCCAATCCGGCGCCACAAACAAATAGCCACATTTGGAGACCTTACGAGATGCCTGGAAGAGAAATAGAAAATTAAATTAAGGTAACAATTATGATAATATAATAAAATTATTTTTTTTAAGAAAGAACATAAATATATAATAATAATAATACTAAATAAATAAATTATTAAAAATGTTCATGCAAAATGTTACAACCATAATTTCGAGTTTCTTTGAGTATTGTTGACAAAAATCGGAATATTTGCCTTTGTTTCCGTGGCACGTGATACCTCAGATAACAACAATAGCCTAAAAGAACAACTACAACCTCAAGCATGACTAATGTTAATGACATGTGCCAATTTAACTATCAGCGAGGTTTTTACATTTCGCTATTTTTGGGCACTGGCAAATACCATAATTCACCCACAAATTTAAAGTATTCTTGACAAATAGATTAAATGCCTTATAACTCGCCGCCTTCACTTAAGTTGCTGAATAGCGACAGGGGAAAGTGTGTAGGGTTGTGCTCATACCCCCTAGCAAAAAAAAACACAAAAAAAAAACAATAATAATAAAACAATTGGTTGCCCCAAAGTGGATTTGGTCATTGATCGTTTGTCGCCTCGATAAGATCGCAGTGAAAAATGGTCAGCACTTAAATGTGCTTGTAAGTTGGTGTGGTCAGTAGACCAGTCTTGTATTTGAGCTGATTTTTAATTAGATAAGTTCGGTTAAATTCATTAAGATCGATCATAAGTTTGCTTAAAGTTTTCTCTTTGGAAAGTTGAAGAACGATCAAAGATCAAAATTAATCTGATTTGTTTAACATTTTAAACAATCTTTGTTTTTAATTAAGTTTTCGCTTCATTAATTTGTGCTAACTATTTGGCTGGATTTATTATAGAGATCTGCTATTCAGATCATTTTGATAGTGCTTTTTAGCTTTTCAAAGTTACCAGCTGCTTCTATTAATCTGTCATAAAAGAATTTCTTATAATTTTTTTTGTCAAATCATATCAAAATCAATTCTGGGAATTCCTTGCAAAACCAATAATGCATTTACATTATCAACACTATTAAAATATCGATTCTTTTCACTTTTGATTGAAAGATTATTATTTTAGGCTGATATGGAAAAATGGAAAAAACCCCAAAATGTTGTGTGATAGCTGTGTAGAGTAAAGATAGACTTTGTCGACTCCATTGGGCGAAACATTTCCAGACCAATCTAAGCCTTTTGGTCGGCTGGCTCTTTAGCTGAAATTACGCTAGCTAATTTTATTTATCGTACTGGCAATGTTGCTGAATTTCATTGTTATTTTTTCGCAATGTTTGTGGGGATCGTTTAAGTGCGCCATTTACAGTGATTTATGTGAAAATTCGCACGTTTCGTATTCAAATGGGCCGCCAGAGAAGTAAGTCTACTTCAAAGCAAACAGTAGCCAATCTCAGCTACTGTTAGCCTGCAGTTTGGGCCAAAGCAAAAATTCAATTGCAGCCGTGCCGACCATCAGGTAACTCATTTGCTCTTGCCAACTGCATTGAAAATTTAACACGTTTTCCACATTAATTGCAATGGGGCTGCCTAATGGGTGTCAGAGGCTGTTGCAGGGAGTGGGCGGGGCAGCAACAGAGGCAACTACAATTTACTTTGTATTTGTACACCTTCCAAAAAAAAAAAAAAACAAATACGGCCCCCCAACAACACTTTATCGCGATCTACTTTTGTCACATTTAAAACTAAACAGTGTAACGTGTTTGCGACGAGGACTGACAATTGGCTATAGCAACTGCGTCATCAGCTTAACCTGGCCCGAAGTGTCTGAAGGTTAATTCGACTGCCGCACAAATTCTTAATAAAAGTTTAACACAATAAGTAAAAAATCGTGACCAAATGCGACACAATTGTTGCCAATAAAATGACACAGTTTTTAGTTAACATAAAAATGCTAACTTTATTCTATGTATTTTATGTTTACGTTTAGTTAATTAAAGTTACACTTAAAAGTTTAAGCAACAATTTTCAATTGAATTGTATAGAATTAAACATAATTGCTAAATAAAGCAGTAGTATAAAATAGTAATTGTATTTCCAATGGTATCAATAAATTATTTTTTATAAGTCGATGAAGTCAATTTCTGTACATTTTATTGCTAAAATATGTTTTTAGATTTTTTAAATCTAGTTCCACTTTTTTGCACTACTTCAAAAGGTATTGAGTCAAAAATATCTTCTTTTTTTAAATATTACTTCAGAAATAATTACAGTATCAAGGGGAGATTTTAATTCAGTCTGGAAATGCCCATTTTTGGTCATATGATGGCAACTTATGGATCGTTCATGTCTCGACGACTCACATAAAAAACGCTGGAGGCCTTGTGGGCTGCGCGTGCAGAATTTTTTGAATTGAGGAGGCAAGGGCTATACGTGGGCGTGGCTGGACAAAGAGAAATGTAGGTTGTCCGCTGACTAATGAAATGAACAGCCAGCCCCAACACAACAATGTGGGCAAAGAAATATGGACTAAGTAAAACCAGGGCTGAGTTCGAATCGAAACGCGCTGATTAATCGAGGTTGATCGTATTAAATGAATAAAAGAAATACAAAAACAACGAATAACACATTTATCACGATTTTTAGAGCTCCCCTGTATATTTTCAATACTCATGCTGAGGTTTATTTAAGCTGAGCATACGTTCTTAACTGTACAATATCATTTACTCAGTCATTTTTATACCTAGCTTTCAATAATAATGTGGATTTGGAACAAGGAACATATGGTTTAATGAATAAAAGTTTTTCACGTTATCAACACAAAAGCCATTTAATTCAATTAAACAACAACATAAATATTTTAGAACAAAATAAATAATTTTAAATATAAGCAATTAAAAGCTTTACAAAAAGCGAGATTTATAATTTATTTTCAAAAACCAAAATTGGGTCAGAGTAGATATTGACCGTACATTATTTAGTGTTTTTTGTTTCGAAAAAATTTTATATACAAGTGTTACACCACTATCACAGTTATCTGTGAAAGTAGTTTATTATGCGTTGTTTAAAGGTAATTAATTAATATGCATTTATTTAACATATTTATAAATCAATTAAAAGTTATCATTTATGTGATTTAATGCAAACAAAATTATTGCAGAAATATGTAGATTGGATGCTGAATCATAAAATCACAACAAAATCAATAGGAATACAATAGAAATGCGGTTCTGGCATTCCTTGTAAATTATCTACATATTCGATGCAGTCATGCACATGTAATTATGTATGACAATAACGACAACAACACCGACAACTAATCATAAATCATTTTTTTCCAACTTATACTTACGAGTTCTGCCAGAGTCTCTTGAGACTGTTGCGCAAGCGTGCAAATGCAATAAGGAATGCATTCGATTAGTATTAGAATATATAAGTATATATAGAGAGTGATTGAGATAAGGGGAGGGGTTATTAGCTGCTGAATAAAAAGATGATGATGCTGCATGACATTTAGCCAACTCTTTGCAGAGATGACATTCAAGTGGCGAGCCTCGAAATGAATTTCAATTGCCGCCAACTTGTTTTCGATTTAATTTGATAACGAGCCACTACCAACCCATGTCGTCGTCGTCGTCGTCGTCTTATGACTGCGAAATGTCAAATCAAAAGTCACGTTTTCCGCTAAGCTTAGCCTGGCCATTAACAGAGCACCAGCTCCAACTTCAACTCCATCTTCATCTAGCAGCAGCCTCAGTTGCGAGCTCTGCTCATAAATCGAGCTGCTGCTCGAACAAAATTTCACTTTTTCTGCTGCGACAGCGTCTAATATACCGATTGACAAATAAACAATTTGTGGCACACACAAACACACACACACACACACACACACACATACATATGCAATTAAGATAGTTACCTATACATAGAGTAAGTATACTTAAGTATAAAGATATATGAATGGACATATCGAGAGACAGAGAGAGAGACTCACGCACACGTGGACGTGTCCAAGTCCAAATCAAATCCATCTCTAAACTCGCCACAGCTGGTGGAAAGTTGTTTGCATTGTTGTTGTTTTTGTTGCTGTTGCTGCTGTGATATCTCTTGGGCTTTTAACTCAATTTGAGGCTGGTTTTGTCGTCGGTTTGTTTTGCTTGTTTATTTACACACATCTGTCTGTATTTTCAATGTTGTTGAGTTTCTAAGCTGTGTCTTAACAAGCAACCAAGGCAGTAGCCAAGTCGATTCACACAACAACAACAACACAAACAACTAATAATAACAACAACTACAATGTTAACCACAGACACCGCAACAACAAGTTTGATCATAAACATGATCATATAATTATGATATATGCTAGGTTTAGCAAATCTTTTTAGATATCTAAAATCAAAAATAATTATGTTGTTGTAATAATAATAAGTGCTATTAAATTTATATTTATTGAGTTTATCAACTGGGAAACATGCTAAATAATTACTGTTTAATTTACATATATCTTATTATACTCAGAATTAGAATGTTTATCAATAGGAAAATGGAATACTATAAATCTAATTGTAAGTAATTATTTGTCGGTAAAGGCAAAACAATATTTTTTTTTCAGATAATACACGATTTGAGTTGCATTTTACAAGACAATAAGTGAAGCGGATACTCGATTTCAAAACGAGGGGCGCACTTGAACGTGGAAAAAGAGTACAACAATTCATGGTTTCATGAATGAAATTTCTTAAAAAAATGCCATCGCATAATTCAACTCAGGATCGTTGATTGCTGTGCGAGTGCACGTGTGGTCACAGACCAGAGATCGGGCCAAGCAAATCAAAAATATTTCAAAAATCGAAAGAAAAACCAGCCGTATATTCGTAATTAATGTGTGAGAACTACTTTCCAACAGCGATCAATGACGAAGCGATGCGGCGCGTTGTGACTGTGACTCTCTGATCATCATCATCACCGGCCCGATCACTGAAAACTGACCATGACTTGAAATAAAAATGAAAGTGGTCGCCCAACAGACCGCCAAACCTCTCAGCCTCAGTCTCAGTCTCAGTTGCTGTTGATCAAGGGCCACTCTCGGTTATTAGTCGCGATTAAGCCGAATGGAGGCTAATCTTGGCTCATTCATAAATACCACACATGAAACTGGAAACGTCGCGTCGTCTGGTTATGATGTATAAGTTGATATGATTAATAAGTTTCGCACGCCTATTAAGGCCCTCCTCTGAGGTAGGTAGAAAGTAAGTATCTGACAAATCTCCGGCCAAAAAAAAGCCACTAAAATAAAGTGAACCTACAGCTAAACTGACAGACAACAGGTTGATTGACTGTTGCAGCTCCGAGGTCAGCAACCATAAGCCCATAAGGCGGATAAAAATAAAGCCAACGTATACAAAGTTAAATAATAATTTAAAATATTTATTAATATTTATTAAAATGATTTAGCATTAAGTTGAGGAGGCTTTCTGAGAGTTATAGCTATAAATAAGATTGTGCTTAGAATATCAGCTGTGTAACTAAATATTATTTAATAATCAAATTTTTATTTCCAAAAGACAATTTTATTAAGAATATTAAAAAAAGGGAATAAATTTTTTTGACAGTGCATCATAGTTAATTTTTGATTAATATAAACACCTATCATACCCTTCTAAATTTTCAAGGGTATTAAAATCGAAAGCATAAAAGAAATCGAAAGCGAATGTGGAACGCAAACTCGAACTGAACTGTGGAACGTAGCCGAAGTCGCAGTCCAAGACGAACATCAAGTGCAACAAACGAATGAACCGATGAGCAAGTGCATGCCAGCTGAAACAGAGCGAGAGTGAGAGTGTGTTGGGGTGAAAAGGGAGAGAGAGAGAGCGAAAGAGAGAGAGAGAGTGAGAGAGAGGGAAACGGCGAGGTGTGGAATGAAGTGGCAAGGCAATGGCACGGCATGGCAGACAAGGCACTGCACGACATCATGGCATAGTCACAAATGCGACTGACCATCAGACGCGACTGCAGCGCGAAATGAAAGCGAATGTCGTCGTCGTCGTCATCGACGGTTGCGGTCGCGTTCGTCGTGGTCGTCGCCCCGCGGTGCGCTACAGTTCAAGCTCCATTTAAAAAATTGTGCCGCTTTTAGACCCCTCCGATCAATTGCTGGGATCGATCTACTAAACGATCGATAAATCGATTGACCAGTTCTCGCGCATGCCCAGAATATTGTCCTTCAACCTGTTCACTTAACTCTTCTTCCTCTTCTGTTTTTTTGTTTTTGGGTCTTTTCATCCTCTCGTCTTCCTGTTTGCCCCATCAACAAACCGAACCCATTGTGTAATATATGTATGTTTATATAAAAAATTACTCTTGGGCACCAAGCAACTGGGAATATTTGAGTTGAGCGCGTTTTCACTTTCGTTCGCCTTGCATGTGGATGAGGAAGAGATGCGATTCATTCATTCATATACATAAATCAATCACTTCTGAGAAAAAACTAAAGTAGCTGGCTATACTTTTATTTTTGGTATGTTTAAAAAGTATAGAATATGGTAATTGCATATAGAAAAGCTGTAAATGTCTTTGTTAAAGTAGTAACATTTTAGTAACATTTGGAATAATCTAATTTTGTTTATGGTATGATCTAACATTTTTACTAACTTCCTATTATAATAACTACATATTTATTTATTTTTAAATAACATTATTTACAACTTTAAACCACCATTGAAAATAATCCCCATACAAATTATTTTAACTTAAAATTTAGCATTACAAAAGGAAACCGCAGAAACAAATAACAGCAGAAAATATAATGTAAATGGTTTTTTGACAGACACAATGGGATAATGGGGAATGTAAGGCCCCGCCATTCCACGGAAATAATTGAAAATTCACGTAAAAACAAAAAAAGTGGAAAAATTAAAGCGTGAAAGTCATCGCTGGCCACACACACACACACACAGACTGAGACAAAGGGGTTGGAAAATGAGTTTGTTATCGCCTCAGATATTACAAGAGAAAAGATGTCAGAAATTGATTTTCAAATGAAAATTGTTAGCGTCAGTGTAAGACAATGATAATAATAACAATGCCAAAAAAACAAAAAAAGTACATATCAGAAAAGACTGAGCAACATTTCACTTTCGATAAGATGCGAAGAGATCTCAGAGTATCTACAAAAAGCGGGCCTGAGGCAGTTTTAGATACATGGGTAGCTTCATCACCATCTCTCTCTCTCTCTCTATCGCTCAATCTCTCGCATTTTTACCTTATGCGTAAAGTTATCGTACAATTGTTGTTGTCTCTTCATTTATGCCATTTGAAAGTCGAAGTCGGCATTTGAAATCTACATCGACGTTTTGGCTGGTGGAAAATCGTGCACATGAGCTTTACTAAGTAAAAGTAAAAATCACCTCTCCCCAACACCAACACCAAAACCAACACCGACAACTCGAACATCAACTGTTTAAATGTTTGGTTGACGGGTTGTTGTTTCTGTTGTTGTTGTTTGGTTTCGGATTGTTTCTCTGAATTTGGGCGCCGCATGTGTTTGCATTTGATTTTTATTTTTACTGCCGCACATGAGCTTGCAACTTGTGTGTGGAATGGCAGAGTTTTCGGCTCTGTCTCAGTGTGTCTGCCTCTTGGGCAATAGATTGGCATCACAGTTCGTGCCTGCCAGCGACAACAACAGCACCAATAACAACAACAACTACAACTGTGACAGCAGCAACAATAATAACAACAACAATATTGTTGCCAGGGCGACTCGAAGTCATATTACAATTCATTTAGAAATGCATTTAAAAATACATAAAATACTTTGAGCAGTGCATTATACGTAAGTGAACAGAATGCCAAATGAAAATGAAAGTTTTGCAATCGCAAAGTGTGACCAGGCTTTTCATTTGGCCAGGTGAGTTACATACTCTTAGTCGTCACATTACAAATCGATTTCGCATGAAAAGGAATACTAAAAAAAATTATGCGCTGTCGCCAGTCTGATTTGTTGATCGAAACATAATCATAGCTTTCAGATACATCGATGCAACTGGTCACATTGAAGAAAGACAACAGCAACAACGACAGCTATCATCATTATTTATGGTTGTTGCACAACGATTTGTCTGTAAAAGGACCACCCGGATAAATGTTTAACCAGTTCAAATTAATCATCTGTCCAAGTCGAAAAACAGTCAACAGTCAAGAGACAACAGACAAGAGACAAGAGACAACAACAGATCACACAATAAGACCCCGTAAATAACAACAACAAAATCGTTGTCGTGCCCTTGTGTGTCAAATCCATCATTAAATGTCATCGCTTCGGGGGACTTTATGCGAAAGTCGGATGAGTTTTTTTTTTTGGGAAAACGGAAAAACGGGTAGGTTCATCTACAAAGGTCAACAGCTCGTTGCCAATTGAGTAACTTAACAAGGCGGCTTGCAATGCCCAAACAAACACTGCAAATTTCATAAGTAACACCTAGTATGAAATACTCTTTCAAAGTTTTTGAGGCGAGTAGATAAAGCTAGCATTCAGAAAAGCTCAGTTTCACAATCATTGTTCACTTCACAATTTATAAAATTTATTTACACCTTATGTAATTACTATAATGTTTAACTAAAATACTTCTCTGAGTTAAAATTTAACTCAATTATTAATGAAGGATACAAAGGGGTACTTAATACTTAATTTCCAGAAAAGTTTACGCTGTAGTTTTGAGTTAAGTTTAATATGGCAACTCTTTTCTTCCCTATTTTTTATCGTTGATATTTTCTTACTAGTTTATTATAATTAAGTTGTTGATGACTCATTTATAGTCTTAGTCGAGTATCATAGAAATGTACTTCTAGCTTACCTCACATAATATACATTTGCCTTCTCTGTTTAACTATGACGTCTTTCCTCAGACAACCTTGATTAAACATTTAAGATAGACTCTCATTGAATAAAAAGAAATAACTAAGTATACAAACAAACAACAAGGTGCCTTGCAGTGTATAAAAGTAAAAAAACCACAAAACGAAAAGCATAAAAAAAGATAAAAATAATTGCGAGAGTGCATAAATTTTCGCAGGACGGTCTGAGGTCTGAGGCAAAGCTACTTTCGTTTTCAATTTAAAAGACGAAGAAGGAAAAGCGACAGCACTGCGTTTTGTACAGCGACAATCGCAATCGAAAAATGGCAACGAACCTTCGATAGGCAAAGTCAAGTTTTGCACATAAATTTCACAGCGTTCGATTTGAGGGATGCGGGGTAAACGCTCAAGTTGAGGCAAGGGGCGAGGTCGACGAACCAAAATGCAACGCTGCTCGACGATGAAGATCAATGATTATCATCGTCAGCGTCAGCGTGAGCTGCAGCTGCAACTGCAATTGCCTTGTTGACACTAAGTGAAAGTGAACTTGATGGGACGTCGTCATCGTCATCGTCATCGCCGTCATCGTCATCGATTCATGATCGTTACATGCAAGAAGGGAGCTTTTAAATCTATGATAGGAGAGAGTTATGTATTTTTCAGCTAGCCTTTTAGGTTAATAGATCCTTAAGTTGACATTTAAATTTTTGATCAGTTATTATTTTATATTATTAAAAGTATTACAAAATGATAACTGATTTTGCATTTTGTTTTAGTTAAAATTTATTTAATAACATTAATATATTTTGTTAGTTTATCTTTAACTAAATTTCTTTTAAATCTTTAATCAAGTATTGACTCGTTAAATTGAAAGTACCTCAATTTTGCAGTTCTATAAACTATTGAAATTTAAATTTTGTATGTATGTTTTGTAAAAATATTTATAGACTGCAATTACAATTTACAAGGCTAGGAGCCAAATAAATAAATAGTACGAAGTAATGTATTGCGGATTTAATCGAAGCCATAATAAATATTATGTTTTTGAATTTACACCTGTCGCATAGTGTTGTGTAATATTCATACCAACTGGAGGCATACATGCTGTACCAGGTGTGTAGCTAAATTGTTAGATACGAAATTCTTAAGTGCTTCATATTGACCGACTTAGATAAGCCTTATGAATGCCATAATCGCATGACGCTTGGATTTGAACGGTAAGCTTACCTGCAAAGAGATAAAAGGTAAACAAAAATTAGGTGTATGCCATGATAGAGTTATATATGCAAGCATATAGTAAGTGTGTATGTATGTGTATGATGAAGAGAGTGTGCTGCAAGCGGGCCAACTGACCGTTTCGACCGCATTGAAAAAGTGGCACAAATGTCTTTATTTGAAACACAGCCCGAAAAGGTTCGTTCGCTCATTCGGTTTGACCGCCTAATGCCCGTCCCGCACAAACATGGCCCGTTGATCCAATGACGGGCCACGGTCGGGGGTTTTCTTGTAATTACAAAATTGGCTGTGCCGCGTCTGCACTGAAAGTTGAGCCTCTTCCTCTTCTTGCTGCTACCCGTTCTTCTCCATCTGTACCAGTAAAACCCGAAACCGCCGCAATTCTTATGATTTTTATGAATGAAACCAAAGACGATAACCAGACGGTCGGGAGTCTATTTATGGCCGCTGCCTGACTATATCGGTTGGTTAGGATTTCACATTTCATTCACTAGAAAATCAGTTGATCAATTAGTGAGAATCGAAAACTGGAACAACGCACAACAAGAGACGATGGCGACACGCGTGTCGTTTACTTCCTTTTGACTTTATTTTTTCACTGCGACTTTACAACATTTTCGACTCGAAGTCGGACCATTGTCATAGTCCAGCTCGTAATTGCTAAAAAATAAAAATAGTTTCACAAAATTGCTTTAAGTGCACTCATAAATGTTTAACGTTACTTTTTGAACTCCAAACTTCAAGTCTCTCTCTATCTCTCTTTGAATATCGTTCGCTCTCCGAGTAGATTACGCATTCGACACGTGGAACGTTGAGCGAGAGGGAATGAGGAGAGTGACGACGAAACGTCAGAGAGGTCGACATGCAAGCGATCTCTGTAATATTACATGGTCATGCCGCACTATTTTTATGGCCTTAATCGCAGTCTTTGTTGTTATTACACTTAAAAAGGGTTTATTTCATTTGTAATGAGATTTGAAGACATTTTATTTAATTTAAGGTAGATAAACATAAATACACAATTTGATTTAAGGTCGGATTATTAGATATTATCAGACATTAGTTATCATAAAACCATTAATTTTAAAAATGAAAATTAAATGTTTTTACTTAAATTAAAGAGCATCCAAACGTCGATTCAATTTACTATTTGCTTTTAATTTTAATTTGACTCTTGCGAGTTTCAAAGCTTAATACATAATTCTTATTTTGACCACTTATTTACATACTAAGCCGGGTTGGTTGACTCTCGGTTGACATTGTTATTGTTTAGGCCATTCTGGGTCTGCAGTTATTTGATAGTTAGTGTGTCAGTGGGTCATGTCAAATGAAACGAAATGATATGAAATTAAATGTAACTGCACTTCATGGTTAATGGCCTCTGGAATTGGAGTTAAGACCAGGAGGAGGGCGTTGAAGCTGGTGCAATAAACCTGCGGCACAGTTACATAATTCACCAAAGTGGTTTTGGGACCAACTCAACTTTGGCTTAGAGACTATATACTTTCGCTCTTGTTTTTGAGCGTAAGCTAGTTTAAAATACTATGGGCCAATAAAGAGTAGAAACAAGAACCTGTTGAACTAAAAAGGAGGAGGAGAAGATAAAAAACTTCGTAAGAAGTAAATATAAAGCGAAAGTCAAAAAGAATTTATGCTTTTAAGCTGACAATATTATTGTTTATAATGCTAGTTAAACTCTCCCCAACAATAACCGTGCAATAACAGGGTATCATTAACCTACAGCTGATACTCGGCGAACTTCCGTCATTTACATACATGAAATACAACATGACAGTTGACTTCTGTCACTGATAAGCCGCAGAATTTACCACTGTCAAAACGAATGCCAGCGCCAAGAAGCACCACATAACAACAGCAACAACAAGAACAACAACAAAAACAACAGAAGCAACAACAACGTCAACAACGACAACAACTTGGAACGTGCAACCACGCAAAATGTGTGAGATTAGCAGGATTGGATTATGTCCCAGGTCCCAAGGCTATCGCTGGAGAACATTGCCTGCTGGCTTGGAAAACCGTTAAATGTTACAATAGTTGAATTTACTTTTATGCCACAACGATGATGATGATGATTATCCTCACTATGATGATCATCATTTGATGGTTAACCGGTTGACTGTGCGCGTTTTTAGCTCCTTTGCATAGTTGCTTTGCCCCTGAAGCTTCTGCTCCAATGTCAATTAACCAAATGTCAAAAAAAATCAAAAAAATAAAAATGAAACGTGCAATTCATCAGCTGGCAAATAGATTTATTTATTTATATTTACCGAATTACTCATGCTTTCTGCATCGTTGATTACAACTTAAGAGATTTCGACTAAAAAGTTTACAAAATTATTTTCCAGTTTACAAATAAAATCGATTTGTTCCACCTTTCAGAATATTTTAAAGCTTTACTTTTATTAAATGCAGCTTTATTTGATTTCAATTAATTATTTTGCACACAACCAAATTGGTTACATATTTTGTCGTAAAAATATTGGAATTTAGGACAAGATAAAATTAACTTTTTGGGCTAGAGTGCAACAACTGTGGCAAAAACAACACCTGAGGCAAAATGTTGTCGAGTAAGAAGAAGCAGAAGAAACTACCAAGTCGAAATTACCAAAGCTAGAAAAAGAACCTGCTAGCAAGACTTATGACCGTATTTGATATTGCCTAATGGTTGTTGTTGTTGTTTCTGTCGTTGTTGTCAGGTTGGTTATTCTATTAAATGGTTTTCTTAGGCTGAGTAAAAACAACTTGGCTACTTTTCAGCTAGAAGTAGGAGTTGTTGACTGGAATTGCTCAATTTGTGTCTGCGGCGGCAGAGACAGCGACAGCGACGTCGTCGTCAACTGCGGCAGAGGCAGTGGCAGTGGCTGTGGCAGCGTCAACAACTGCGTCTAAATAAGCCAACAAACAGATGACGACAACAAGTTGACGCAGGCAGAGCTGGTGACGCTAACGTTCACGTTGACTGCATGCCAGCCAACTATCAACAATAGCAACAACAACAACAATAGCAACAACAACATCAACAGCTAGTAAAAACAAGTCAGCCCAACACCAACATGTCGCGCATTTAACAACAAACAACAACTTTTGTTGCAAGTGGTATACTTAATTATATTATTCTCTTTTTTCTATTTTCTGTTCTACACTTATTCTTATAAGGTGTATCATTAAATAAATCAACTTGCTTGATGTTTATAAAATGAGTACAATGTCTAAACTAATTATTTTCCAATTTCAATTATAAATAAATTAAAAATACTTTTATTTTATATAATAAAAATTGCATAATGAAAAGAAAATAGTTTATTATTATATTAAAGTTTTTATTTAAACGGCAAACAGCATTTTCGAAAGAACATTTATTTTGTAAACAAAATATATATTTTATCGATAACATATATTGTAAGCTTAGAAGCACTTAGACAAACCAGAATGTGAATCATATCCAACTATTTTCATAGTAATAGATAACATCAAATCTGTCCCGCTTGTGAAATCTTTGATCAAACAGATTTATTTCAATTGCCTTAAGCATTATAGAGTATTTTAAAGTTTTATAGAATTTTTATGATCAAGCCTTGTTGTACTTTGTTTATATCACGAAGTGAACAGGTGCCTGATGAAATATTTCATAATACATCCAAGAAAAGATTTACAGAGCTTCTGAATAGAACCCTTGGTTAGCATTAACTCTGAAATTCCTGCATATTTTTAGGTTACTTTTAGTAAAGGGTATTTAATAATCGGATTTGTGTGGCACCTGCTGACATTTTGTGCCTGTTTTTTTGTTCAGAGTCATTTTCAATTTTAAATTGAATAAAAAATTGTTGCTGTTTGCCGTTTGCTGCTTCTGTGGTCGCACTCGTCTCGTAGATCGATTCAATGAATTTAAAATGCATTTAAGTTGAAATTTAGGTCAAAAGTTGTTGTTGCTGTTTTTGTTTTTATTGGCATTACTGTTGTTGCTGCGAATGCTGGTTACCGGTTGCAAGTTACAAGTTGCAAGTTGCTAGGTTGCAAGTTGCTGTTGCTGTTGCTGTTTACTGCCGCTGCACGTTCATCAAGTCTAAAATATTCTTGCATGGCATTTGGAAAACAACTTGCAGCTTAGAATTACTGGCTTGGGCCTGACTGCCAACTGCCGACTGGTTTCTGTGGAAAACTCTGATCTAAGAAGATTGCGTAGTGTCGGCAAAGTGCGACTGACTGCAAACTGTGACTATGAGTACAACAACGACTCTGACTCCAACTGAGACTGGGACTGAGACTTAGACTGAGACTTAGAGTTAGACTTAGACTGGGAGACTGTTTTGCCCTACGCCCCCGTCCTCTTTCATCTCTTTCGCTGAGTGTTGCAGCTCATTCTAATTGCACTTTTAGCACAGCCTTAACTCACCGGCCACTGAGCAGAGAAGCTGAAAAGAACTCTATGTCCAAGTCCAAGTCCAACTCAAACTCCAACTCCGATTCCGACTGTGTCCATTTACAGCTGGGAAAACAAGTTTGGTTTGGCCAGCGACTTGCGATTGTGTGTTGGCCGTAAATATTTATGAGTTGAAGTCGGACTTGGACTCAGACTCGGACTAGCAATATGTCTCAGGCGTATAGCGGTAGCCAAGCAGCCATAAAAATAAATCAACTAATATTTCGCTGATTTTCAGCTATTCAAACGGCAAGTGAAAATCTGTCAGTAGCTTGCGCTTAATTAGACGAGTTTCATGTTCTATTTGTCTTACAAAAAAACAAAAAAAAAAGTAATAAATAAATAAAACCACAAAACTAGAGTACAAAATCAAATATATCAACGATAATTAGTAGCTTGCTGGCAACTTTCACACTTTCCAGTTTCACACTCGAAAATTAATCAAAAAAGTACAAAATGAATAGAAACCAAGGCGAAGCTTTTTCAATGCATTTCAAAAAAGTAACAATTTAAAATATTTTCAATACAAGTATGTTTTTGTGAACAATGCATTGAACTGTAAATTAACAGGGAAGGAGGTATAGAAGCAGTGGGAGTAGAATAACTTGGGATGAGGGTGTGAATATTTGTTTTTGACATGGAAAAAAGACAAATGAGTCAGTTACACTAAACGAAAAAAGTCAACAAAATGTGAACAATACGTATGATGTGGAGATAGAAAGGGACAGAGAAAGTGAGCGAGAAAGAGACAGAGACAGAAATACCAGGAAGTAAAACCACTTCCCAGCATAGACAAGATCACATTGAAGCTGCTGGCTGCATTATCAAAACAGTAAATGGCTGCTGAAGTTTCTGCTGCGTATCCCAAGCCAGAGACAATGTTGACGAACCGACTTGTCAATCAAGCGATTGACTTTTGCACAAAATCCCAATGACAATCTCGATGCAGTCGTCCAAACCAAACGATGATGATATCTGAGCTGACTCTGACTGGCCAAACATCCCAGTCGCAGTCGCAATCGCAGTCCGTGCAAGTCGCAGTCTCAGTCCAAGTCCATTCCCAGTTGCAGTCCAAGTACCAGTCCTCGTATCCATACCAGTTTTGGGCTCATGTCCAATCCAACAAACAGTCCAACACACAACAGTCGGGTTAGAGCATGCCATTTCTTGGTCTAAAGCAAAACAACAACAAAAATAAAGAAAAATACAAAAAAAAATCTAAAGATATTCCTTTGCCTAATTTGGTTAAAATGGAAATTCCGCACACCATATTGTACCGAGTACTTTAAATGACAATGACTTGCCGATCAGAAACCAGAGAACGCTCTCTGTTTCTCTGACTAGCTAAACTATTTTTGGTATTTGTATCTAAGTTTATACAGAAAAGAATCACAGTGAACTACGCTAAAGCGAACATAACAAAATACACTCTTTTACCTTGAACTTTCTTGAAAACTATCGGACTTTCAAATATTTGTTAATTTTAATCAACATTCAATAAGGTATCCGTGAATCCTTTTTCACAGATTATTTCTTACAATATTTAATGTACTGCGAATAGTTTAATAATATTTAAAAGCGATATTTAAAGTGTTTATCTTTGATTAAGCAACTGTCGGATTTCACACGTTCGACTGATAGAGCAAATAATTGGAATACTCGAATAATTGATATGATTCTTTAACCTTTCGTAAATTTGTCATATCATCTTGCCTTTCTTTTGCTCCGTGCATGCTCATTCCGTAATATATGAATGAATTATGCAAGTCAAGTCAAATTTCAATAAAAATGTGTTTAATCCCCCAAATAATTTATAACTTGGAGGCGGGCAAGGCAAGGCAAGGTAAGGCAAACAAAAGTAAAAGTAATGCCATAGTTACAGAGAGACCCACAAAGCCTATAAATTTGTGCACCGAGTCGAACTCGGACCTTAAAGACAGATTGAGATACCTTCATAAGAAGAAAGGAATACAGATCCGAGACCAGAGTCCAGAGCCCAGCCCAGAGCGATATAAAGCCAACGCATGTGGCAAGCCACATTTGAACTTTAACACACGATCTCGAGAGAGACGAGGAAGAGGAACGACCCAACGAGTGGTCGACGAAGACGACGACGATAAAGTACAATAAAAATTTCAAGTTTGCCAGACGGGGGCCACATGGGCCAGCACATGGCATGTCGCCAGATCCGCTGAACCGGGGTCAACATTATAAAATCGCGCCAGTCAGCGGGACAGCAACAAAAGTACAACAAAAGTACAAAACAAAAAAAAAAATGAGAAAAACGACAAAAAAAGGCAGCAACAATCAAATAATTTATGACCAAGTGCATGGTGGCTGCTTAAGTTATGGCCCAGGCCCAGAGAGCGGGGTCTGATACTGAAGACTGCAGACTGGAGAGTGGGGAATGGGGATTGGGGGACTGAGGTCTGAAGTTTGGGGTTTGGGGTGTTAACTGCCTGATCAGCAACTGCAATTGCAACTGCAATTGCAATTGCAATTACTGCAATGGCAATGCTCCAAACAAAACGATGACGCATCGTCTGCGTCTGCATTAAATATGCACTTTTGTCGCTGCAGACGAACTGTCTTCAGGCCATGACAGCCCACAGAGGGAGGGGAGGGAAGGGGCATGGGAGTTGGGGTGCAACAGGAAAGCTGCAATGTCTGCAACGGTCTGTTCATTGTTTTCATTTTTTTTTTTTTGGTTGCCGGTCGTCAAAATAATAAAACTGGCAAATGCAGCTGCCTCTGACAGACTGACGAACTGACGCCGATCTGGTACCTCCAAGTGGGCGTGTCACTGTTGCCACCGCTACACACGGCCTTTTAAAACATTGCGAGACAAAAGGCAACTGCAATGGATCACGCCGACAGCGAATTTATTCAAATAATCAAATGAAATAATCAAAAGAAAATTAACCGAAAAATAAAACTATATATTTACTTGCAAAGCTTTCGTTATACTAATGATTCAAAATGAAATATTTGATTTTAAAATATTTATTGTTTAAAAATTTTAAACTAAACTAAAGCTGTATCTTGCCAGACTTTTATTACATTTTTGCTTTTTTAACAGCTATCGAATGCTTCTAAAGAAAGGAAAAATTACGATCATTCAGTGAAAAGTATGTTAGACTACGGGTGCAGACAACTCAAATATTTCTGGAGTTTTGGGATTACATATTTGTTGTAAGTATCCAGCTGTCGGATGCCAAGACAACACATAGCGCAAATAACTATGAAAAAGATTTATGTGCAAAGCCAGCGAAAAGAAACACAAATTGAAGAAAAATGTACAGAGAAATCATTAAAATAATTGCATTTTCATAGGCTGGTGTACATATTTTGCAATTTAGTAGGGGAGATTTTGAAACAAAGGCTGGAAGATAGAAACCAAAAATAAAAAAAAAAAATTGCAAAGCAAGCGAAGAAACATAATAAAAGCATATTAAAATTCATGCATGAAACGCAGCCAATGGATGGCGACGGAAAAGTCAGAAAAACATTTGTGAAAATGCGCTCAAAAAATCAAATAAATAAATTAAAATAAAAAGAAAAGAAAAATCTCAAATCACAATTTCAGTATTGCAGTTGCAGCCAAAACTTATGAAATCGCCTTTTGCAATGAGACAATCCAAAACAAAGTGAGGCACAGAGAAAGAGAGAGAGAGCGACACACAGAGACTAAATGAGATATACAGAAATTTTGTGGAATATTATAACATTGGGCTTATGCGATTTAGTGTATGGCACATGTGGGTTAATTGCCAAGAAGCCAACGCGTAAGCGAACGCATTTCACTTGAATCTGTATCTGAATCTGTGTCAGCGGGATGAGCACAGAACTGACGCCAAAAATAATCGAAACAATGAAAAGTGACAGCCCAAAAAACGAAAAAAAAATATAATAATATGGCAATGCTAATAAAGAAAACAAATGGATATTAATGGCGTGACGAAGATTTAATACACTTTCAGATTATAAACTAGATACCACTAGTTTCTAGATACTTAATCGATTTAATTTATCTAGAATTGTTTCTTATCTTATCGATGTTAAAGTTCGAAAAACACAATAGAATAAATTCTTATATAGATTATAATTATAAAAATAAGTTTATAGGAATGATGCAATTTCAGATTTCCACACTCTGTTTTAAATTTAAAATGCTCTCCGTTAGGGTATAAAAATACCAAAACAGACAAGAAAAATTACATTCATATGGATGTTAATAATTTAGACAGTTGTCGCTGCTGTTGCGGCTGCTGCATAAAACAAAATGTTTATTTTAATGCTTTGCTCATAAAATGAGCACAAAATGCATATTAAAATGTCAGCTCGTTTAGGCCGAGTACATGTTGATAAGGAAGACAGGCACAGGCACAGGCCATATGAAAACCAACAACCTCAGCAACAACAACTGACAGCTTCTTATTGCCAACATTTCTGTAAAATTACCAAATTTGGCAACAAGGAAAAAATAAAACGAAAAACAAACAATCTACCAGAACAAATAAATAAACAAATGCAGGTTGAGTTCGTGTTGTCGGAAACCAGCAACAAAACCAACGTTTTAATTCGAGACGCGAAAGGAAGGGAGACGCTTCAAAAGGGGGACACGGGGAGAAGCTGTTGGAGAAACCTTCTCTGCTGATGGAAGCTGAAAGTGGGCAGGGTCCAAATGGAGGCATTGTCTGCCTGGCTTTGATTCTGTTGCAATTGTTTGCAAACTCAACTATTGGTTAATCAATTAACCTCTATGACAGTGCGATTAAGTCGATAGATTATTGATTCAAATGTTAAAATATTTGTTCCAATATTTCACGAAATTTTTAGAAGTATTGAATTGAATAATATTTGATTAGCATGCAATTTTTTAATTATTTCTCAAGTGGTAAACTTGTTGCGCCTGCCAACACAAGGGTTAAATGAAATGAAGACTGTCTTGGGGCTTGGCGCTAAGCAGATACCTTCAAACGCCTCAGTCAACCTGGTGGTGTCATGAGGTTTGCAAAAAAACTATCATCAATTGACAGGTAACCGCTACACCTTGGACATTGACATGAGTGGCGACTTGAAGCTGAGCGCTGAACGCTACGAAGAATGGGCGAAGTCTAGGCGTTGACTTTGAATCTTGCCCAGCTGTAAGCTCTTTGGCTGGCAGCTTATCGGTTCAGCTCGGTTCGCATAAATCTGGATTTCTATTTCCGCAAGAGTCGCGTAATCGAATGGCGAACCTGAATCGCAATTTGTCAGCTTTTGGTAATAACTTTGGACATTTACCGTAAGCGATGCAACTTGCAACAAGCTGTTGCGATAAATTGAACCTGTTATGTTATGGGGGCTTTCATTTGGCGGTCAGTCAGATAAACGCCGCGGATATGAGTTACGGGTACATTATCCGTAAGATACATTCAGCGTCGCTTAATTGATTTTAACATGCGACGTGACCGCATCTCTCTCCACATTTTTATGCCACACTCGCAATTATTGTCATTCATAAATCGTACGCTCGTTATCTTGGGTCTTCAGATAAGCATTGCATTCAAGCCACTTGCGATTTATGCAAAACACTTTTGAAACACGCATTCGGAGTTTTTCATTTCGATACATTTATAATGACCATAAAACGATTAGCTATATTAATTGGCCAACTAGTGTTTATTGGCAAAAGACTGATGAAATAGTTCAAGAAAAATTTATTTTTGTATAAATTGAAAAAGATAACTTTTTACTAAAAGAGTTAAATCCTATAAAAACCTAACTTTTTCCCTAGAGATTGATACGAATGCTTGTATCTTAAATATGGAAACTTTACATTTCTTAGCAGATGTATGAACAATGATTTTCATTTATACATAAAATGTAATTTATTACGTTTAATATTGAGTTTATTGCTGAAAAGTATTTTTAAATAAGTATTTAGGGCTTTGCAGTCCAGAGGCTCGTTTTAAGCCGACTTTTACAATTGAAATTGTCTAAAGTTTAATTGCAATGATTATCTGGTGAGCGCATCCCGATTACACAACCCAAATTCCGAGATGCAATTCAGTTGGGGAATTCACTTTCGGATACTGTGAATGTACAGCAATTGCAAAAGCATTTTTAACATATTTGCTCAGTGCATGTGGAACTATCTTATTTAAGTTGTTTGTATTAAGCAGACAGCATTAATTTGTTTTTTTTTTTTGTTTTTCGTTCAGCTGATTTAATTTATTTTATTTGTTTTCGATGTGAAAAAGAGTCAAGTGAGGTCGACAACGACAAAATGTAGTTGAGGCTAATAACAACTACCTTCAGACGATTGTTGTTGTTGCAGTTGTTGTTGTTGTTGCTGCTGTTGGCTGATGTTGGGGCTGTGATTTTTTGCTTGTACTTTAAATTGTTACTGCATTTATTTTTTGCAGCTTGTAATTGTTGTTATTATACAATTGCCCCCCACAAAAACAAAAACAGCAATGTAAAATGCAAACGACACTAAGACAAGTTTTTTTTTTCTGTTTTAACTTGTTTTTTATTTTTTATTGTTGTTTCAGCTGCTTCTTATTGCATATTTGACATTTTACTTGGGCAGCAGCTGAAATAAATGTGTCTGTGGCGTAGGGGATGACGCTAAGGGGAGGGGAAGGGATGGTAGCATCTTTCAATGATATTTGTGCAATTTTTCATGGCGAAATATTTAAGATTTTGGCTGCCAGATTGGCGCACTCTAAACGACCTCTGTTGTTTCTCGAAGGCTTTGTTCAAAATTGCGGCTCTGATTTATTGATTTTTCCAAGAAGATAATGTGTGATTTTTCTCATAGCTGTTATTGTTGTTGTTGTTGTTGTTGTTGCTGTTGTTTTCCTAATGTGAGAAACTTTTTGCTAGTATGTCAAGATCTTTTGTTGTTGTCGTTGTTTTGGTTGTTGTTGTTGCTGCTGTTGCCATTGTTGCATAAGTTTTTCGGGGCCTGGCGTTGTCCGTGTAACCTGATATATGTAGGTCTAAAAGTGTACAAGTCCATTTATAAACATGGCTAAGTAATTAGGGCCAATATGACATAAATGGAAGTAATTGGTCTTTTTGTGCTTGTAAAGCAGCAAAATTTTCTCATGTTCATTTAAAGTTGTATTTTTATTAGAATTATTCCAAGTAAGGAATTACGTAGAATACAGCACAATCTATCTATAAAAGGTTTATTTATTTTGGTAAACATATCTTTTTCCAGTGTAAAGTTATACATATTTTTCCAATTATTTTTTGCAAGACAATTTCTTACACTTTAATTCAAATTTTTACAAGCATTTATGTAATATTAGTATAATAGTACTTCATCTCAGTCGTTAAGTAACTTGAAAACTTTCAGCTGTTTTTCTAATCAATGATGTAGCTGTTAAAAAAGGAATATAAATATTTTATGAGCAAATGAAAATTCAATAAAAACATATCAAGCTAATAATTTTGTACGAGTATATCACGTCAATGAAAAACTGAGTATTATGACCCAAGTATTCAAGTCCTATTAAAGTGTACACATAGCTTAGTTACAACTATTACTGTTACCAGAGCCTCTTACCAACTGACCAGCTAGTCAGCCAACCAACCTAACCTAAACTAACTAAGCGACCAACGTAAGCGGCGGTCATAAAAGACCAAGATTTGAATAATTTCTAATTAAAATATTTTTACAGTCCTATTAAACTGGCAAGAGGTAGAGGCACAGGGAATGAGTTACCGAGAGAGACAGAGAAATGAATAAAAAAAGAAATATGTAGAAAGAGGGAGAGCAACCCGTCGAGTAGGTTTTTAAAGCTCTTTGGGCGTAGATAAAATTTCAATTTATTTAAATTTGATTTTTATAGGCATTCACCTGCAGGAAAGAAGTTATCATCGCCTGCCTGGTTGTCTTATGCATTCGTAATTAATTAATTCTCCTCGAGCATTATTTTTGTTTTTATATTTTCTATTTTTTCGGATTCGAATATAAAGATTTTTGGCTCAAGGGGGAGGCGCTGCAGGCTTTTCTTTGGTGTTTGTCAATTATTGCGGCAAACTGAAGTGAAAGTTGTTTCAATTTCCAATCACAACGCGTTCGATTTAAAAAATTAAGTAATTTATTGGTTACAAAAAACAAAAAAAAAACATACAGAAAAATAATAATCAAATTGACGATTTTCGTGGGCTGCCATTAAAAACTTGTTACACTTACAGCTACAGTTTAGCCAAACTACAGCCTACCTGCAACAACAACACCAACAACAAAAATAATTATAGCAATAATAACAACAAGATAAGATCATTTTCATCACTTCACCTGCTTCGACTGTTTTTTTAAATTTCAGCAATGCATAAATTGACCAAAGACAATTGGATACCCTGCAAAATAATTGCAATGAAGTGCATGTGAAATGTATAAGAAGAAAATATGCGAAAAGTTGAATATAATATACATGAGAATAATTTATAGTTGTGTAGTCTGCAAAAGTCCGGTCCTTGTCAAAAAAGGAATAAAACTAATGTTAAATTCCAGATGCATAGTTCACATAGGGTATTCCTTAGTCATGTTCGCACACTTTTTGTCTGTTTCTTTTTGTGTATTTGTACGCAGATCCATTGTAATGATTGCGCCTCCAAGATCACAGTTCGCTTGCTCATCGCCTTTAGTTCATCAATCGCAAATTGTATCAAATTTTTTAGTGAATTGGTAAGTAATCAATAAAATACAACTTGAGAAATATACTTAAAACTTATTTCATTTTAATTAAAACACAAATAACCGTAGCTGAGAAAATTAAAATAATTACGTTGCTTTATGAGACGAGTAAAAGTTGCACATGCAAATTTTTGCACATATGTATCTTTCCCTCTCTGCCTCTCTCTCTCTCTCTCTATATATATATATATATATATCTGTCTCTGTCGGAGTACAAATATGGAAATGCAATGCTAACAATGGTGAATGTTTTACTATTATTTATTGCAACCGTAATTCAATAATTCAATGTGCATGTGAAAGTGCAGTGCAGCGAAAGGTTTTGAAGAGCTAATTAACAATGCATTACCTACAAGAAAACAACAATAACAACTAGTAGAGAAATAGAAACGGTAACAAACAGCATTGGAAACTGGCCTTATTAAAGCTAATTAGTTACAGGTTCACGTCGCAACCAAATCGGGCAAGAAAAAAAAAAGTAAAAGCCCCTCCACTAAAATGAAATGTAATGATTTCAAAAGCGCTGCAAACCGTCGAAATGATCAGTGGGTGTTCCCCGAAATAGGTCATGGCAATGCTAACGTTGATGTTACCATCAACGTTAACGTTAACTTTAAATGTTAACCCAGCAATTGGCATGGTTTTGTAGGGGGCAGAGTAGACCACGCACTCGACTCATCACACCCGCCCTGACACACTTTAAATGTTACAGATCGTGACCTCGGCCTGAAAATTGGGAATTGAAATCAGTTCACAGTTAAGCCAAGCATTAAGAATAAACTGGAAATGCATTCAAAGTCCAAGTAAACATCTTCTATAATTTAATGAGTTAAGTTTAGAAATTGATTGATAATTTACTCTCAACATGATGATCGGTCGTTCATAAAACGCTGTCATAAAGCTTCCTGTTTTTGAGCATTCCCTAGATAATCTTTGGATATTTAAGGGTATAATGACTAGCAAGAAAAATTGTGAATAAAAACCAGATTCCAATTATCATTGCAACGCCCAACCTCTGTCTCTCTGTCCCTCTCACCCCCTTATTGCCTATTTCTTTCTTTGACTGCACAATGCATCTGATTGAATAATAAAGTCAAAATAATGGCAAAGACAAACACAAGTCAGAGCAAATAAACAAATACGAATATAAGTTACAACAAAACTATACACCATATACAAAAAATAATACTAAAAATACACACAAAGTAGTTACAATTTTTGAGGAAATTACATAAGAGCTGTGAGCGATTTAATGAAGTGGAAAATAAACATAATCATACTCATATAATCTCGTTATTTATTTTGGTGTGAGGAGTGTACGATTGCCTGGTATGCAGGTACTCAGAGTTTTCCTCCCCCTTCCCCTGCAGCAAGGGCGCGTCGTTAGCAAAGCGGAAAATGAAATTAACCAAAAGAGTTAACGACAATTTTACCAGATTACATAATATTTGACTGTCATCATTACGCAGTGTGCAGAGTTTTCCTCTTTTGCTTATTTCTTTCTTGTTCAGTTACTTGGAGGTTGTTGTCGTTGCTGCTGTTGTTGTTGTTGTTGTTGTTTCTGTCACGGTTGTTGTTCTAGCCAATTGTATAACAAATTGCCAATGTTACACTTGTTAGAGCGTTTCGATCTGCTGAACTAGAAAGTTAGCGCAATGCTCAAAGCCGATGAATAATTGGCCTTGTAATTCGATTCAACAATTGTGATTTTGTATTTTCAGAGGGAAAACAAGGTATACGAAGAGGTTAGATATCTAATAATAATAAATATATACTCCATATACTCTGCCCCCTTTACTGACTTCAGCTTAAGATTCTCTCAATTTGCCAAATTTAAATTGACAGAGCTGAACCCTGAACTCTCATATGACCCAGGCAAAGTAACTCTAATCGATACATCACATTTACAAGTCTGTTTTTCCCATATAAACCGTGACTAAGAAACTGCCAGCCGGTCGGTCAGGCAGTCAAGCAGTTGGCCAGTTAACTGGTCAGCTGGCCAATTGACACACACATTTCAACACAATCGAATAAAGCAACTGTTGTTTGTGGCAGCCACAGCAAAAAAAGGCTGCAACAATTCCCACAGTGCCCCACAGTGTCCGACTCTTATGACATTTTGCTTTTTAGCAATAAATAATTTATGCATTTTGTATTTCATTTATACTCGCACTTATAAAATATCTTTATATAAATTCATTTTTTTTCTGCTTTTTGCGCAACACCAAAAGAAATTAATAGCAATTGACGGGCACAAGGCATTTGATTTATTGACGGAGAGAAAAAAACTTGGTTCGAAAGGCAAAGAACGCAAAGGGGGACGGACACAGGGGACAGAGGTTAACTCAGATGATTTATTGACACGATCTACTGTTAAATGTGTCGACTGAGAATGTGCACAACACGTGGCCAGGCCCCAAATCGACACCTCAAAAAGCAACCTGACTGGTTGGTGATCTTTTCCATTTCTCAATTACCAAACTAAAGGACAGCTTAATTTTCTCATCTACTCTATTCATTACTTGTGGAATTGTAAATATAATTTATTTTCTCAGGTGCGAACGAAAAGTTACCTAATCTTTAATCGTTTCTCAATCATTAAATTCTGTAATTTTAGATTTCAGATACTAAGTTACTTAACTCCAATTGTAATTTCAATTAATTAAAGATTGTTTCTTACGAAAGGCACTAACAATTACTATTTAGTACCCATTTTACCTGGAAGAACTATTAAACCATTAGTTTCCACTCCTCTGGCTGTAATAAAGTTAATGCTCATTATCCGCAAAGGCGGCTACAAAAAGGAACGCAATTAATTTGTCGAAAAGGTCAAAAAGCGTCACGTTTTTAATTGACCCCGTGGAGCGAGGATGCCAACGTCAAGCATTTGAAGTCTGTTATGGCAACAGGCATCACTGAGATTCCACAACACAGCTGATAATACCTGAGAGGTCAGTTGAGAGCAAGTCTCGGGAACGCTGATAAGACAAACGCCGGCGTCTGAAAGGGGCGCCATTTAATTGCCATGTGTTTATTCTTTTTTTATTTATTATTTATTTGTTTACTTTGACATTAATTAAGCTGAGTCAAGGAGAATTCATTTGCTTTATTTTGTGGGCTATTTAAGCTAATTGAAACTGAGTTAGCGATAAGACACAGCTCAGGCCAAAGGTGCCAAGTTGGATCGTTAAAAAGGTTAGATACATTTATTATCTACGCAGCTATGTATAAAACATTAAGTCGAGGAAATCCCAGAATATTAGAGTTTGTAACTTTATTTATAATGAATGGCAATGATAATAAGAATCAAGAATACAAGTTGGTTATGGTATTTAATCGAATTCAATTGTTTATACAAAAGTGTTTACATGTATCCATATTATTTCAGATAATACTAAAGGTTACCAAAACTAAAATTCTCAAGATCTGTATTGTTTCTCAAAAATTGTCTTACTTCTGACAATCATTTTGCACTTAAATCATATAATTTGAGACATTGCGTGCAGTCAAATCGTATGCAAGGAACATGCAAATTTCAATAAATTGAGGTAATAAAAATGTCTGAAAAATAAGACCTAGTTATTGGAACAGGATATAGAAAAGATTTGCAAAATTTCAGAAGCCGAGTTTTGAGATTTGTTATATGGTAGATAAGAATTTGCATAGAAATAGAATAGAGTTCTGTGACTCTCGGTTCTTTTGCTCTCTGCGTAGAGTATAACAGTAAAAATGTGTGCACAAACAAAAGCCCAAGAGCGAGTGAAGTACATAATAATAATATAATTTTCTATAATAGAACTCAATGTACGGTCGCTCTGTGGGATGGAGAAAGATGGAGGGAGCGCCGACGAGGCACAAAAACGAGCACAAAAGCCAAAGAACAGGCAACTGATTGAGGGAACAAAATTGAAACCAAGTTGTACAACAAGTTCAACAACCTTTTGAGATGGTTGGAGAACGGGAGAGGAGAGAATACTTACAACAACATTTGAGGCCAGAGCCAGAGTTTCTGCTCTCTGTGGCTTGAGTCGCAACTACCTACCGATTACTTCACAAACACCAATACACACACTACACACACACCGCACACACACACACACACACACCGCACACACACACACACACACACACACACACACACACGCACACACACACTTAGCAAGAGAGCTTCGACATGAAGACTGCCGATGTCGATTTCGATGATCACGATGAAGACGGGCGCGAATTGCCTGCGAAAGGGCGCCAACGGTACATGAAAGATGATTCAAGTAGAGTTCTCATTCTCATTCTCAGTCGAATACTCATTCCCAGTTCCCACTTCTCCATCTCAACTCCATCTCAACTTTACAAATCGAATCAAAGTAATTTACCCACCGCGAAAATTGATTCCTATGCGCCATAAGTACAACGAGCTGTAGATACTTTACAGGTTCATCATGCCTAAAGTAGTTGAACTTGTATCCGTATCTGTATCTGTATCTGTAGTTGTTGCATTTACCCACAGTAGCCTCCAAAGATAATTATTTGATTTTGGCAGCAAACATAAAGAAGAGAAGGAAGAAGTAAAGAAATTTGTACCTTACAACGGAAGTTGGTAGCTTGCTTTTGTTGTTTGTTCTTTTGCCGCAATTGAAATGCTGGGAAAAAGCCTTTCTTTTATTGTTTACCTCGCATGGACTTTCTATTCAAAGATTACTCAGTTTAGCAATCCAAACGATACGATATTCAAACTAAATGCTCTTTGTGAATTACCATGAACCGCACTCACACACAGCTTGGGGTACTCGTACTCGTACTCGTACTCGCATATTCACTGCTCCAATGACGTTGCTCGCGCGTGTGAGCACTGCAAAAGAAATCTGAATGACAGCCAATCCAAAGTAAATACAAATTCAAATTGAAATTGAAATCTGTAAAGCAATCAATTGTCCAACGCTCCAGAGCGCTAACTGTCTGTATATCTGTCTGTCTATCTGTCTGTCCCAGAGGCTGCACCTAGACCTTGTCAATAGTCAAAAGCGACTTCAAATGCGACTCTAATGAACACTGAAAAACAATGAGAATTGATTTTTAAAAACGTTACAATTACCAATGCATATAACAAATTTTACATACCCTACATCAAATTGGATATACTTATTTGTTCTTTATGATTGACTTTCGAAACTCTCTTCTACGTATTCTTTCAGTTATTAATTTAAAATTAAACGTTTTTTATTAATTATTATTATTTTAAATAATTTTTTGTATGTTTTTAAAATATTCGGCAAAGAAATGTCAATATCAAAAGCAAAAGACAGGGTGGAAAAGCAATGGTGATAAGCAAAAGTAAAACACAAATGTTATTCAAATATACAGTTACTACTTTTACCAATGCGCTTACTAATATTAATAAAACAATGTGTTTCTTAAACAATACATTTGTGACCACATCTCTTCTCTTTGTAATTATTTTTTTGCATTTTTCTCTACTTCTTATCAATGAATAATGGAATTAAATTAAAATATTTTTGTAGGCCGTTTCATATCTAAATTTCGCAGCTTTTTTTTACTGAAAATAATTGTACTTTTTCTTCTCTTCTTTAAGATACATCTTTCGCTATCTCTTGCCAAAAAAAAGTACAATGAAAACTCTTGTCATAATTTTAAGGGTATTCAAATTTCTATGCATTGCAATTTGTTTGATATTTTCTTCTTATGGCTTCAACAGGCACCTAAGCTAAATGAATGGAATGGAATGGAAATAAAGTAGGCCACATACAACAACCCAAACTTGTGGACATGTGCGAGTTTATTATTGTAACTGCTGCTGTTGATGTTTTTGCTGCTATTGTTGTTGTTATTATTGCTGGCACATTTGTCAACTGAAAGGAAAATGAATGAAACGCATTGAAATGCTGCGTCGTGTGTGGTGGACTTCAATTAACAATCGAATGAACAGCAATCGACTTGAACCGCATGGAAGGTGTCCCAGTCCCAGTAAACAGAATGACAGTCGGTAATCAGTGAGCCACGCCCACTTTTTAAACCAATGGTCGGCGAGAAATGTATGCTAAATGCAAAATAATTTGATTAATTAAATGAAAATTACTTAATTCGCGTGAAAATGTGAGACACGACGATGTGAGACGAGTCGGCGACTTTCACACGAAGCGACATTAGCCCAATTCGCCATCATGATTTATGATTTTTTCTAGGTTCTGTAAATTGTTTTTACTGTATTTTTATTTTTTCTTTTTTTCATCTCTATTTTATGCATCTTCTTCTACTTCATCTAATTTTTTGCTCTTTCCATTTTTATTGTTCGTCATTGCAAATTAATTTCTCTTCTCTGCTGCTGCTGCCGGAAGTGGGTTAATAAGTGATAACGTGGCGAAAATGTAAACACGGCGAACAGAACGTGAAATTCGCCGCTAAATGATAAACAGTTAAATGGCAATGGTGTTCGAAAAGCGCACAAAAACCTGTAAAAAGCCAACGAAAATAGCTGATAAACCGTCAAGAGAATCTAAACAACTTTGGCACAGTTTTTCCCTAACTTCAAGACTCACATACCATTTTGGCCAACACACAAGTGTTTCAGCCCCGTTCTTGTCAATTTTTATGGTCAACAAAAACAACTATCATCGCATAGTCTATGTATCTATCTATTTTCGTAGGCGTCGCTTTAATCTTCGGCGCACGTTTATCAACGCCTTTTGGCACATTGAACATAATTAAAATTAATTTTTATTGACAAATAAGCAAAATAAATAATTTTTTAAATTTTGGCTTCGTTCGTTTTTTCGGTTAACAATAAAAGCTGTATATCTATATTTGGACGTTTTACTGTTTTAATTATAATGAAAATGAAATTGGGGGTAAATGGAAGACAGTCGAATGATGAGATATAAAGTTTGTTTCTCTTTTAATAATTCTTCATAAAAGAAATTATAATTAAAAAATACCTCTGAATAAATTCAAAATATTTCGGCATATCAATAAAGCCATGAGTAACATTCAAAGTGTACATACCTGAAAATAGAAAGAACATCAAGAAAAAGACATTAGTAAATATTTTGAAATCATCGCAGCACGTTCTAAAGCCAAACAAAGCTCGAAGGCAAATAGACAAATCGCAATTTGGTTCTGGTAATTTACGCAAAGTAGAAAAATCCATCAACTGATCCATCCAGGCCAAAGCCAAATGGTTCATAATTGGGCAATACGCTTGAATATTTGCTTAATAACTTGGCCGAGAAAAACACTTGCAAATTGGCTAGGCAACGAGAAGGGCTAATTATAGCCACAGATTGTCAGTCTGTCTGTTATTGACCTGAGTTGACCCTGAGGTTGCCACAGTTCAAACTAGACTGCGATAAATCAGGTTGCAACTTAAATGAACAAAGCAACGCAATATCAATTAATATAGCAACATTTGTATTTCGGACCAAATTTGGGCAACCAAGAAGTATCGTTCGTATCTGTTCGATATCTTTAATTAAAAGTACAAACGTACAAATTATGCAAGACGTGCTCAAATACGGCAAACACCTAAATATTTCATGAGCTGAATTCCAACTCCTCCATCTCCTCCTCAGTCCCACCTCTTGCTTTATCTCATTCACACACAGACACACACACACACACACAGATTCGGTTTGGGTGTGTTTATCGTGCCACATGGTCTGAATTGTGCATGATTTGCTCACTTTGAGCTCGCCCAAGCCATAGCCAACGGCGGTGGCATAGTTATTTGTTTATAGCTGTTTTTGTCGCCAGCAACAGCAACAACCACAACAACATCAACAACAACTGCAACAATAACAACAACCTTCGCTACATTTTGACTGCGACCCACGTACATGAGCCAAACAAATCGAAGACAAACTCCAACATTGTTGGAGGTGGTTAGCAAAAAGTGACGATGGAGGTTGTGGCGAGGGGGAGAAAGAGAGGGAGTGCATCGTAGACGCACCACCCACCCGTTATCCAAACATGCAGCATAGAAATTCTTAATAAAATTGCATTTGAAACTTGTTTGTGATCCTTAAAATTGACTAAGATCAAAACATTTGCAGTTAGATAAATTAATTGGATTTACTGAAGATCATATGAGATACTTTCATAAAGTTAAATTTAACGCTTTACTTGGTTACACAAAAATATATTCAGTTGATTAAAATTCAAACTTAAACAACAACTTTTTAACAACCAAAATAATATGAAAAATCATGATAAATTATTCTTTGACAAAAGTTTGATTTCTACTACTTTTGTATTTACGACTTATATGCATACAAACTGGTCCACGACAATCAAGTTTTCTTTGTTTAGAACAATTTTCTAAATTTGCATAAATTTTTTTTTAGAAATATGCAGTTTATATTTACTTTTGCTCCTCAAGAAGTGTCCTATTATAGATCTACCCACAGCCCTTCTCTAGATATGTCCGCTTGTCTATTATATCTTTACCCAGTTTACATCCAGTACTTATGTCTGCCGCTTTTAGCCCTACTGTCCCCCTCTATCACCCATAGATTCCCCCTTGATCCATTAGCTGTTTGTCTGTGCAAATTTACAGTAATTGCAGTTTGCGATCTTTTTTTGGGGGCAGCAGACAACAAATTTATTTTATTTAAATAAAAATTCGCCCGAGGGCAGCGACGGCTGACTGGGAGGAGGGAGGAAAAGAGGAACGCAAGGAGAGGTGGGAATACGTTGACGTTTCTGCTGTTATTTTTTGTTTTGTTTTTTTGGGCGCGACTTGGAAATCTGTATTTGATTCGTCTGGTTCGGCGCTGGGGAAACCTTGGGGGCCTCTCTTTGACTCTCCAGCTCTCTGGCTCTAGATCACAGACTTTGTTTGGAGTGTCGGTGTCTGCAAAACGAAATTATCATGTCCACCTACATAATTTAGCATGTGTTGTTGTTGTTGTTTTGGCGGTGGCTGCCTAAATTATTGGTTGTAAATAAAAGCATTGCCTTCGTTGTGGTCCGTTGTTCATTTTGTCTATTTTGAGACCGTAATTGGCAACTCTTTATAGTACAGACTCATATACATATATGCGATATATTGAAGTTAATAACTGTCTGACTGTCTTTTGTTTGAGTTAAAAAAGCTAAACACTTAAAACTGAAACTGGAATGTCGATCCACAAATTCAGTTTGGGGCACGTCCCAATCAGTTGAACAAATCTTCAGCAACATTCTCATTCTGATTCGATATGCCAAATGTCTTCTAAGAATACACAAAACCCAAAACATTTTACGCATTTCAAGCAACAACAATAAAAACAAAGAGAATTAAATCAAATTCTAGGCTGGCAAAAAAGCTTTGGGTTTTTTAGATGATTTATCTGCCTGCTCTGTGAATACCAAGCAACAACAACAATTCGCAACTTCTTCCTGGAAGTGTTAAATCCATGTGCTGCATTCTGCCCGTCACCTGCCTCGGGTCTTGATCTCTCGCTTGCTCCCCAGCTCACTCACCTTGACCGCACAACAACAACAACAATGTGGAGAAGAACAACACTACACGAATATCAAGAAACAACAAATAAATTTACATATCGTCGCATACAAAAGCCCATACGATATTTACCTGAGACGTTCGACCAAACACCAAATTGCCAAGTATTTATATTTATTTTTTTAGACAGAAAAATAATTTGAATGAACCTGCGGAATGGTTGGTTCATTGAAATTTACTATAATTTATAGATAGCTGCTTTAATTTATAGCTACTTTGCATAGACGAAAGATTTTAAATCATTACAGGTTATTTTCTTGTATTTCTCGATTATCTCTTCAACTTTATATTTATAATAAACATCGACTTTGACAGATAATCAAGTTAATTAATATTCTTGTATTTTCTTTTTAGGAAGAAGAAACTGTTCCTTAATATGTTTACAAATATAGTATTTTATAGAATATATTTTATATATATTAAAAATAAATCTCGAGCTAAGCAGAATTTATTAACATTGCAAATTGTGAAATATTTTATTTTATGTTAGAAGTTAAGTAAATTAAGGAAACACCTCAATTTATGTATACATATATTATTTCGTGGCCTTTTTAGCTACATTTAAACTCAGAGAAAAGCTTCTCGAATATAGCAGATAGTTTCTCAACAATTTCATCAATTCAAGATTAAGCGAAAAATGCAGACTTGGTGTGAAATTCAGGCCGTGCTTGCAGTCCAGCTCTCGATATCGTTAAAGACTATTCAATTAAACGGTAATTTAAGTTAATGAGTTTTCACCGAGGAAACTCTGTAGATGGTGATGGCTGTATCACAATTATAAACTAATCAACGTGGCATCAAGTTGCCCTTCTCAGCACGTCATTATATCAAGAAATGCCATCCTCACAATCTCTGGCAATCTAATGCCGCCAGCGATTCTCAAGTTGTTGTTTTTTGCCGCAGTTGTTGCAGTTGGTGTTGTTGTTGAAGGTAGTCCAGGTGCAGGTTTAGATGATGCCATAACTCAGACGGGCAGCGGTGTTTCAACTGCAACTTGGCTTCTTGCCACTGAATGAGGCAAGAAAAAGCGGCGCAAAATAAGAATAAGAATTCAATTATGCAACAAAGTGTCACTGAGCGCCGGAAAAGGGGTAAAAAGTGAGCTAGGAAAACAATAGAGAAGAGCATTAAAGAACTCTCAAGGTAGAGAAGCACTGAAGACTCGCTTGAGATGTTGATGTATGAAGTGGCAAAATCATTGCAACAAGTGGAAACAAATGCGGATGCACCTGGCATTATCAGTAGAATTGCTGACAATTTTTCTCTACTCGATGCTCGAGTTGGATAAACTCGTTTTTCAAAACGAAAGAGCATCGTTAGTCGTACAGGCAAATGTCAACTAAAGTTATACGTGGAACTTAACTTGGGATTAGTTGCTGCCTCTTGGTTGGCGGCATCTTTTAATAATGGCCAAAGATGAAGCTGTTGGCGTTAAGAAGTTGATTTAACTTGGCTTTTTGCATTGTTGTAGTACTACCTTATAGTCTCGTTGTTGTTATTTCTGTGGAGTTGGTAGTGGCAAGAATGATTGATGATTTGTTGTTTGTGCTGCGCGATAAGATTTGCTTGCCCAAAGCAACTGACAGTTGAACAAAGCTGGCAACTCTGGCCATTGTCTGGGGCAACCTTGCTCATGTTGAGTGACAGAAAGGTTCGTGCTGATAATTGCTGCATGCAAAAAAAAAATATAATGAAAAATAAGAGAAAAAGATACGAAAACTTCAAATCAAAACTTCACTCGAGAAAAATCCAAATTCAAGACGGAGACGGAATCTCTACTAATTGCAGCAGGAATACATAAATGTCAGATAGCAGGCAACAACAACAGCAACAACAACACGATCAAAAACAACAAAAGAGCTTACGATAAGCAAACAGCATAAAAGCTGTATCTTATCTGCGGACACAGCTTAGAATCCAACGCCTGAAGTAGTATCTACAAGTGTCTGCCGAGTATCTAGCAGCGGTTAGCTGTCTGGGGATACCCTGTAACTATAAGATAGTGAATAGAGGGTATATTCAACTTGAGCAAATCTATGAAATAATAGCAGAGAAAAATTGGTATCTTTTCAGCTTAAAAATATAATCTTTTATTGTTTACAATCATCAAGTAGCAGCAAGTTGTATAGTTATACCCCGTTACTATAGGGTATATGCAAATTGGACCATTATATGTAATTTTTAATATCAAGAGACAGGAATACAAGAGTGTGAAGATTAATCAGATATACTAAAGTAAACTGTAGCTAACAATATTTATAAGGTTTAATACGTATACTTCTTGATCCCATCTAAATTTAATAGTGTGCATAAGTAGAAGTTAAAGTTTTTAGTAAGGTCAATGAGAGATGTAGAGGGCATCTCCTAGTCAACTCCCATTTGTCTATACTTCTTTTGATTTTAGTTTACTTGCACAACTGCATTTATCGTTGACTTAGTCATAGTTTATCTATCAAAGTTGTTGATTTTAGTGTTGTCTTATGCTAGTTACAAGATAATAGATACGAGATTCTAGACAATAGATAGTGGATAATGTCAACGTTGTGAAATGATTTTGAAAAGAAGTGCAGAGCAGTATTGGCTACTCGATAAAGTTCAATGCACCTGGATAACTAATTAACCTAGAAAAATGCAAATATCTATTCGCACAACAACAACAACAACAACGGGCTAACAACACGCCCACTTCAGGGTACAACAACGGCAATAAAAGCTACAACAACAACTTCTAAGCCAAACAATCAATCAACGCTGTCGCAACAACAACAAAGTTCACTTGAGCACGTCGCAAAGACGTCGCTCAAAGAGGCCAAAGCGAAACTTTAAGGTACACACAGATACAACAGGCAAATACACACGCAAACACATACACATACACATACACATACACATACACACTCAGCTAGGAAGAGTGGCATGTCGCATAGAAGGTGTGTAAAGGTAATATTTATTATGTGTATATCTCGCTGACAAACAACGGCCAAGGAGAAGAAAGCCAAAGGAACAGAACAACCCACGATCACAAAAGGGCAATAGAGAATACCCGACTGTAGAATAGAATTCACTCTGTTGTACATGCGACAACAGAAACAACAATAACAACAACTACAACTACAACTCTAACTGCAACTCTTGCTGGCGTGCTGCCAATAGCTCAATAACACCCCGGGGATCAATTGAGATCTTTTTGGGGGATAGCCCCACCGATGGACGAGCGACACAGACAATCAAAAACACAATGGGCCAAAACACAATGACAGCAGGCCAACAAAACACTGGAAAGTTGTAAAATGAAATGTAAAATTAATAAGGTTCATAACACAACAAATGAAAGCAGATACAACCATTAGGATTCTTTAATTAATTTTTATTATCGAAAAAGATGTTCTTACATTTAACATATTTCCAGTACTATTTTAGTTTTTTGCCCCACAGTACAGCTGGCCAGGCAGACAAATAGTGGGTTAGATATTGACCTGCCGGCTTTTCAGTGCCCAGTCACGACGACAACTCTTCGCTGTTCAAAACTCCAAACTCCAAGCTCCACTGTCAACGTGAACAGCCTTTGACCCAATGTCAACCTGGCCTCATCTTTCCGCAATTCCGATCATCATCAACAATAGGAGAACAATTATTAAGGCAGCCATGTCGCAATGTTTTAGGGAAAAGCGAGAACTCAATGGAGAACTGACTGATGATTTCAAAAGTTATTTCACACTTCAACGGGTTGGGAAACCTTTTTAGGTTCGCACTTGGGAAATGTCTTTTAAGTGGTCCTGTAAGCCGCCACCGTTGACTGTCGACTCAGACTCGGGTAGGTGGTCCACATGGGTAACCCGAGAGCTGACTGAGGTGCCTTCAGATGCAGATGCAGATGCAGATGCATACAATGCAACAATTATGCTCACATTATGCACTGCGACAGCCAAGACAGCGGCGACAGCGAGAAGACAACTTCGAGGGCAGTGAAAAAAAAAGGAAAAACAAAAGCAAAGTGCTTCTAAATTTAGAAGAAACGCCTAGGGGGACCTGGCGAGCTGGGGCCCCAATGCCTGGGGTCGCTCTTCTAGGTGATTAACCGCACAAGGCCCCAGCGAAAAGAAAGAAAGAACCCGCCAAGAGAACGACTCTGACTCTGTCTCTGACTCTTGACAAGCAGATGCGAACGCCTTCTAATTGCAACCCAGTGCAACCCAGAGAGCGGAAGGCCTGCGACATCTATTTTTATGTTTGCCGATTACCCGGCAAGTCCACCGAAGAGTAAATAATTCAGTGAATGACATAATAACTTTTACATTATGTTTGTATCTCAACTGCAGAACGAATTGTGATGAAAAGAGATATTGTATCTGATTCTGATTTAAGAAGACAATAGTAGTTGTACATAAAATAAGTAATTAAGGTAAGGAATTTGATACTTCACAATAATTCTGACAAAATTTTATTACTGAACTCAGAAAAAACAATTTTATATTAAATAAATAATTTTTCATAGTTGCCATTCTGACTAAATGGCAACCTATCAATAATTTTAAACACATTTTAAATTAAGGCAATGATATTTAAACAATTTAAATTTTTTTTACAACAAAATATAATTAAAATTCTTCCTGTATTAACATATCTTTCTTCGTTTCTTCTCAGTGCTCGGTTTGAACATTAATTTTTGACGGGCGCCAGATTATTTATTAATATTTCTTTGATTTTTTTCAACAAAAATGTATTTTTAACAACTGACCCTAATAATTTTAGACGCTATTCTCGTTTTCGGGCAATTTATGCAGCTCTTTTAATAAGCCAAGAGATGTCTTAAATTTTATTGACAGTTTACAAGCAGTTTTTCTCTTCATATTTTTTTTTTTTTTTTTTTGGTTTCGATTTTTTTTGTATTTTTTTATTTTGTCGCCTTTGTTTATTTCTGGGGCGCAATTAATTTCGTGTGTCAAAAGCGTGAAATGTTGTATACATTTTGTTTTAGCCGGTCTTTTAGCCGGCAATTGGCATAATTTTAATTGATGTGAATTACAGTACTGAATCGCCTCTGGGCGAAACTATTTCGGCGAGACGAAATGCTTTTTGTGGGCTAAGTGTAGAAATCAATTTTAAGGCCCAGACAAACGAATAGACAACAATAAAAAAGCTGTTAACCAAATGCTTTAAACGTGTCCATGAGTAGAACACTTCAGTTCAATTCACTTCACTTCAATTCACAGTTTGCCGTTGAGAAGAGGAAGAAGAGTGAGAGTATCTAAAGAATATCGTTTAGATGACCCCCAGAAATTAGCACAAACACAACAAACTGTTGTTGTGCTGGGGGATAGGAAGTCATAAACCGAACCCGAGGCCACACTCTTAGCACCAAATGGAGCACTTAACAAATAACTGAATATTGCAATTATTTGAAGAGCTGCTCCTCAATTTACATACTCCACAAGTACTACAAAAACTAGTTAGATATTTACCAACATGCGTGCGGGGTGAGCACAAATACAGCACGATTCAATAGAAACTCATTTGAGTCAACAGCTGATCAGAGACAGCAACTGTTTCAATAGGAGACTCGATTCTGAAGCAGTTAAGTAATTCTATTGTTAGAATAGAATAATGTTGAAATTGTCTGAAGATTTACTCTACTAACAACTAAACAATCGTTTATTTTTTTTAACTGTCAGCTGTATAAGCTATTGTTCGTTCTTCTGAAGTAATCCTAAGGAGAAAATAACAATTTAGCATTCAGAATCTAAGTTTTACTAAAAATGAGAACTATAATTATTAATATAAGAAGACAATGACAAAATGAATTTCTCATATTTTTTTGTTTTAATTCGAATTCCCTTTGCCTATCCAAACTTTTGGCTCTACATCTCAAAGAACAATCTTAAACTCTCACTTTTTTTTTGCAAGATAGAATACAGATTTATGCGAAATACTCAAGATCATATATTGTGTGACAGTGACGAGATAAAGCAGATTCGAAGAAAAGGTTAGGCACTGGAGCTCAAACTTTCGTTCATTCAATGTGTCAAAGACATCTTCAATATCAGCCTATGTGAGAGCGGCATGACAAAGTCAAACTCTCGCTTTCTCGATGGCTCGTTTCTCGATTCTCCAGGCGCGTTTCTTAGAATTACGACCCGGTCAACTCTACTGCCACTGGAAACTAATTAAAATAACAAAAAACCAATCAAAGCATAGAAACATAAAACCCACAGTTCAGGGGGAACCCTAAACCGCGTTGGAAAAAAGTGAAAATCGTTTGTGTCACCGAAATTTACGACAAACTGAAACTAATCCAAGTCCGCTTTTATGCTTCATACGTTTATTATTATTATATTTTTTTTTTAATGCTGGAATTTGTATTTAATAATCATAAAATCGTCGTATTTAATAACATAAAATCCACAAAGGAAAAATGAAAAATGGTTTACTACCTTTGTGTGTTTTTGACGTGGGCAAAGGAAAATTTCAGCCTCTTTTGAGAAAGTCGCAGCTTCAGTTGGAGAACTATGCAAATGTCAACAGCATTTAATGGGGACAGAGCATTTAAAAGATATCTTAACACTCAGATAAACGTTATCTTAGTCAGTTATCATAATAAACAAGAGAACAAATGTTCCGAAACGTTTGAAAAAGTTTAAAGTCAGACCTCAGATCGATTTAACAGTGTCTTTGAGTTTTCTTACAAGATCTTCTACTGCAGAGTATTTTAAGAGTGACTATATATTATAACAAATGATATGATGTTAAATAATATTATTATACTAGATTATGCACCTCAAAATAAAAGATTGTTTCGACATTATTAGAATTTCATTAGTTGTGATAGCAAAAGTACACATGTACTTTCGAATTTTGATTAGATAGTATTTCAAAATTATTATTGTCTGTATTGTATTGTCGATGGGAATGATAACTGCAATAAGAAAGTGAGAATTCATTTTAAACGAGAATATATCGAAAACACTATCTTATAAAACATCTGCCTAACACCGATAAAAACTACAGCAACTGATCCAATTCCAGTCTTTAAAATCAGCATAAATTCAAGTAAATACTCGGCATACATTCACATCTATTTACATATGAACATATGTATAGGAAAGCAGCAGCATCGCCTTCAACAACATAAGAAAACCATTATGGACCATGCTACAAGTCTATAAAAACAACCCACAAGATATACAAACTGCATCTAACAATAAATTTACACAATCAGTGAAGGAAAGAGAGAGAGGGACACAGAATCTAAGATTCACATATGTTGGCCCGAAATTCTTATTTATCAGCGACACTAGTCGAACTCTTCTTTTTGTTAGCCCCCCTCTTCCCACACATCCCCCCACCCAAGCATCGCACACTCACCCTATTGCATTCCAAGGCAGCGGCGCTGTGCTCCTCTCGCTGACGAAAACAGTGGCTGCATTTGCTCTTGTTGAATATATTTGGTGAGAATTTACGACAGTCCGCGGTGCGTCCGACGCTCGCAGTCGGCGGGGGCGTCGCTGTCTCTGCTGCCGCTGCTGTTGTTGTTGTTGTTATTGTTGAAGTTGACATTTTGTGCTGTTGTGTTTTGATATTTTCTTTCTCAGCTGCTGGACGTTCGCAATTTACAGAGAGAAAGATTGAGAGAGAGACAGAACGAGCTCAGCTCAATGTTGTTGTTTTTGCTCAGGGCTAAGCGGCATTGTGTTCACACAAATACACACACATAAAAATGCGCACGCATACGCACACACACGCAAATGCAAATACACCGAAAAGAGCAACACACAATTTGAATAATTTTGCACAATTTGTGCTTTTTTATCTCTTTTCTGCTGCTTCTTCTTCTTTTTGTTGTTGTTGTTGTTGTTGATGTTTTTCGACACTTGATAAAAGGTAGAGCGTAAACAGGCGCAATGGGGGTAACGATAACAAGGGGGCAGGGGACTGGCAGCCTCACATATTTATGCAAATGCGCCGACCGACGACGCAATTGCTATTGTTGTTGTTGCTGTTGTTGTTGCTGTTCTTCTTGCTCCACAGACGCAGCGGCGCAGCAGCCGGTACGAATTTAACGTTGCTTTTGCTCTTACGGCTGCCGTTGTTGTTATTGTTGTTGACTTCGCTTTTTTGTTGTCGTCGCTGTCGTTGCTGTTGTTTTTTTTCTTTGCTAATTGCTCCAAAAATAGCAGCACAATCGCTGAGTCGGCTCCTTGTTGTCGTTCCGATACACTCTTTAACTTTTAATTCGCTAACTGTTATGCACGTTTGCTTTGCTTTAGATTTTGATATCAGCTTTATATTTTGGCATGGCAAGCAAATAATAATATGAATACAACCGACAACTAAGAAAACCAAAGAATACACAAGAACACACTCACTCACACGCACACGCGCACACACTACAAAAATTATTCAATTTTGCTTTGCACTTGGCTTCTTCATGGGGAACACCAACAAAACACACGGTTGAAGTTTCGCTAGAAGCTGCCGCTATTGCTGCTGCTGCTGCTTCTGACTGACGCGCGTTCACTAAATGCTGCTCTCGGCACAACGAATCGGTTCGAATGCACACACGATACTGACTGCCAGCGCCAACAAGTCGGGCCGCAACCAGTCGAGCGCCAAAAACGGGAGAGAGAGCCCAACTAAAACGGGAGAGCGCTTGAGCGCTGTATTAACGTCAAGATGGCGAGAGTGACAGCTGGAGCAACTTGGAGCATACTACTCTTTCTCTCTCTCTCTCTCTCCTACGCGCTCTTCTTGTGCGTAATGTTTACTGGAGGGCATTTGATAATTGATAATTTGCAATAGAATATGTGCGTACAAAATAATTAATTGATAATACAAAATGCTTGTGACCAAACTTTTGCTTTAAATTAATTGAATGTAAACATTCACACATAACATACATACATGCATAGATAAAATATTTGTTAATTTTTAATTTCATTTAGCTTATATTGTACACAAAAACATTTGAATGATTAAAAGTTCTCCATGAATTCCTCAAAGTGCTGTAACATCACGCTCTCTCGCTCTCTGGTACGAGTATAAGAGAGCAAGTGCGATCTGTTCCAACAGCTGTTTTGTGGGGGCTTCAAACTTGGTTTGATTGGAGCTTATACAGTGAAGCTGCTGCTATTTTAGCGGGATTTTAGCTCGAAACGGCTAAATGTTGTATGTGACGGTTTGCATGTTTACATATAAGAGTAAGTATGTTATGTACAACCGATGTACATACGTGAGAAAAAGTAAAACTAAATAAAATGCATATCAGTATGTTTATGTATGCCCTAAATAATACATGCATAAATCATGCTTTTAAAATAAATAAATATATGAATAGTAAATATTATTATTAAATATCTGTTTTTTTCTAAGTACTCGTTGAATTAATGAGTTTTTTGACCTTCTCACCTTCCCGCAGTTCACATTAAAAATTTTTTAATGAAAATCAATGCAGTCGGCAATTTCGTATTCTCTCCATTCGCTGCACATCCCAAAACGATTTGTTTACAGCAACCTCAACCTTAACAGCAACAACAACATCAGCAGCGTCAGCAATAACAATAACAACAATTAACTGCACGCTTCATTAGGAACCTCGCACAACAAATTTTCAAGTGTGCTACAAAAACAGGAGAGAGCGTGAGAGAGCAAGAAAGAAAGAAAGAGAGAGAGAGCCCCAACGTATCGAACCCTTTGCATGCATCTTGTGCGGCAGCACACAACGGTACGGTAAGGGTAAGGCAAAGGGAACGACAGAGAACAGCGATAATGAGAGTAGAACAAAAATTGATTAATTGCGCTTGTCGCTTTGATGAGGGGATAGCTGGAAATGGATAGGCGAAAGAGCAAGCGGGGGGTGGGTACAGAATGCATCTGGCAAGGGCAACGCAACACTAGAAAATATCAAATATTTTGACTGACGCCTCTGGGGTCTTGGCGCTAGAGGTTGCGAGAATGCGGCTGAGTCTCTTCATAAATACCCTTCATTAAGTAGAGGTACAAGAACTAGTTATGTCAAGTATAAGAGTTATACTCAGTCTAGAATAGCAAAACGAATGCAATTGACATATTGTTATACTGTTATACTGTTATACTTATACTAATATTTTAGTTATCTAATTTAGCTATAATTAAATTTTTTCTGATATACTGTTAGTACTACTTGCTTTAAGGCCGTGAATGTGAGCCTCAAACTAAACAAGTGCAATTACTATGCTACTGTTATACACATGCTCATGTCATAAGTGGCATACTAGTTTGAGGAAAGCGGGCTTGATTAGCAAATCCAAAAGAATCACTGCGGACGGCAGTCCGCGCTAGTGACGAAAGCAGCACGAAGGGTGCGAAGGCGACTAGCATATATACACGGGAAGAATGGAAATTTGGCTGGGGGGGCGCGGGGGGGGGGGGTGTAGCCGCGAATAAAAATTAATTAATTTTCTATATAAGAGGGCAACTAAATCTTTTGGAAACCTCGCGGGGGGGGGGGGAAACGGGGGGGGGGGGGGGAGGGATTAAATTAAATGGGGGAGGGGGGGGGGGGGGGTGTGTCTTTTTTTTTTTTTTTTTTTTATTTTTTATTATTCGTAAAAAAAGCCGGGGGTGGACAAGATGATGATCAACAATCCGCTGATAGTGGTTGAGGATATTAATTTTTTTTTTTTTGGTGGGGCCTCTAAAACGAGAGTGGAAGTGTGTGTGTGTGTGTGTGTGTGTGTGTGTGTGTGTGTGTGTGTGTGTGAGTATAAGGGGTTGTTTGAGCAAAAAGTGTGTGAGGAGGTTTTCCCCCGCAAAAAAATTTAAAAATGTTTTTCTACAACCTTTTTGGAAAAAAGGAAGGTGAGAGGGGAAAAAGCAAAAAAACCGCAAAAATTAACCCCCCAAAACCACCAAACGATATGAGCCAGAGAAGTGATCTATATTATGGTGGAAGGGTTTTTTGGAAGGCCTTTAAGGTATATTTTTAAGTTTTTGCTAAAAAGGAAAGAGGTAAAGAAGAAAGGTAGGTTGTACTTTTTTGTGGCATTTGAGGGGGGGGCGATAGACAAAATTTTTTAATTTTTTTTTTTTATTTTTGTATATGTTTTTGTGTATTTTTTTTTGTATATTAATATATAAGATAAAAGATTGGTTTGGGGTTATTTATAATATAAATTATCTATATATATTATATTTATTCTCTCTTCTATACTTGCATGTGTATGTACTTGTATATGTGTGTATATAAACAGCAACAAACCAAAGCATCCAAACCAAAGAATATAATATATTTATTTATAGTTTGGTAGGAGAGTTGTTTGGAGGGGGTAATTCTATCTTTTAATTATTTTGTCAGGAAAGAAGAAATAGGTAACATGAGGTATTTGTATTTTTTTTTCATTTTGATAAAATAAAAAATTTTAATATATATTAAAATTTTTTATTTTTTTTTTTGATGTCAATATTACAATTTTTTCTTATATAACATATATATCAAATATCGTTTGGTCGTGATATTACGTGTTGTCACTATATACCTTTTAAACTTATACTTCTTCATATTTATATGTGCTGGGGGGCGACAGAAGCAGGAATATGAGAGATGGTACAAGGTGTAGTAGTGGGGTTGTATTGGGTGCGGGTGTGGGTGGTGTGGGGGAGGGGTGTGGGTGGGGGTTGTGTTTTAGTTTGTTTTATTATAAAAAAAAAAAAAAAAAAAAATATAAAAAAAAAAAAAATAAAAAAAAAAATATATTTTATTTATTATTATATAATATTTTATATATTATATTATAAAATATAATTAAAAATATGTTGAGTATAAAGTTAAAAATTTAAAATATTCTGAATAATAATAATTTTATTATATATAATAATTTTTAAAAATAAATTTGTATAGTAATATTTTAATAGGGTTGCATGGAAGAGGAATATAGTGGTTTTATAGTGGAGAATGTAAATTTTATGTATATTGGATTATTAAAATTATTTTTTTTTAAATTAAATTTAATTTTATAATTTGGATAAAAATTTTGGGAATAATGTGTGTAATAGATTTTTCTAAGATATTCATAATAGAATAAACTAAAAAATCAATGATATATCTGTTATACTATGCTACTGTTATATATATACAGTCTGAACTTCCCTAACTCGAATCACCTTATCCAACGAAAAGGTTCTCGAGTTAGGGAGCTATTCGAGTTATAGAGTTCTTTATCCTAGGAAGATCTATTAATTTTACTGCCACTCGATTTGGTGATTCGAGTTACAGAGAAATTCGACTGTATATACATATATATTTGGATGCATGTCTGCATTCCTTACATAACTGGCATACACATTTCGAGTGCAGGCCTTTCTATCATAATGGCAGAGTTCATTGGCCAGGAAAGTGAGTTGCCTGTTTGGTAATTAGTTGCCACGTGTTCGTTGATTCGTTGACTTCAGAGCATTGAGCACATTCCCAAGAGGCATTCAGTTTTATTGCCTTTCAGTCAAAGATGCCGAAACATGTTGCATGATAATGGCTTCTTTTTTTGGCCATTCCTGTGACGGTTGTTGTGGTTGTTGTTGTTGTTGAGGTTTTTGTGACTGTGGCTGTGGCAGTTGTTGCAGTTGCAATTGTGAGAAATACCTGCAGCACGGCTTTAAAATGCATTACCGCATATTGATTTTTAAGGTGGCCGAACAATTGTTGTTGTTGCTACTTCAGTTGTTGTTGCTACTTCAGTTGCTGCTGTCTGTCGGTCGTTTTGCACATTTTGCACTCTCATTCAAATGTCAATCGAGTCACGCGCGTCTTTGCACCTCACAAAATGGAGACAATAAATGAAAACCTACTTCCCCAGTTACAGGGTATTTTAATTGTGTCACGATGCTTCTTATAATGGAAATTTTAAGCTCGATCAGAATCTAGTTCAGTGACGAAATAGATTAAGTTTACAGCTATATATATTTCTAGCTGAATTAATCAGTAGCAGTATCTTATATTAAGATATGTAACTAAATCTGTATCTCTGTATCTTCCGGTATTTGTATCTTTATCTGAATGTGAAACTCAATTAGTTTCTGTGTCTGAATCAGTATCTGTAAGTATGACCAAATCTCCTCTTGAATCTGTACCTTTCCACGTATTTCAATCTTTATTTGTATTTATACTTATAAACATTTATATATTTTTGCATTTTTATCTGCATTTTGGTTTCAATAAATTTACCTATTCAATGTATCTTTTTCTAATTTTGTATCTTTATCAACGTACTTCATCTGTGAGTCCATGAAAATCGTGCATTTAAAAATTGATATCAATACCGGGGGCAAGTCGCTGACTTAAATGGACTGCACTTTCGATCGGGTATTTGAAAAATTATCAACACTTGGAGCCCTTTTGACAGCAGCTCGTGGCTAATTTGGCTGCGGCTTGTTTGCGTCACCAGAAGGGGCGGGGAGGAGGCCGCGTCTAAAATGTTGCACATGCCAGATTGCAACTTGTTGTCGCAGTTATTTTTGTTGTTGTTGTTGCCGTTGCTACATATTAAATTCATTGCAGCTGCAAGCGGCAACCCACCAAACACCAACCCGAATCACACTTTCACTTTTCTATGCTAATTTCCAAAGCGAAAAACCAAAAACAAAAAAAAATGAAACAAAATAAAAAATTTTTAAAAGGCGGATTTTATGTTTTCGAAATTGTCCTTTTACGGATTTTTTGAGGGTGCATTGACTTTGCGGATTTATGAATTACCATATAATTTTTATGGCCATCACTTTCGAAAAATCGCCTATGGTTTGATGGGTTTTTGTTTTCTTCCTGCTGTTGTTATTGTTGTTGTAGTGTTTATAGTCACGTTAGGGCCGCTTGATTAATTTGTTTTTAATTTAAATGCCGCTTTTGAGAATCTAATCAAAATATTTGTCTTGTCTCGGAAATGGCTCAAAGCGTCGGCATTTTTGGGCTTATTCGTTAGAAGTTTTTGGTATCTTTGTTGTTGCCACACGTGTATCAAGAACTTAAAAAACAATGATTTATGTTGAAAATGCGAGTTGTGTTTATTAAACGGCAGCCGAGAATGAAACAAAGCCTACAACATGAATTATACCCTAAGAGGGGGCGGAACTTGAATAGATTTTAATTTTTGGAAATATTCGTAGCTGCGAAGATTTCTTAACAAATTTGTTGACTTCCCCTTGAGAATGAGTTTATAGCATTTTTATTTAAGCATAAAATTCACACAATCAAAAATGCTTTGGAGATCTCTTAAAGTTAATATTCGTAAATTAATGAGTATTAATGGGGGATTACCTAATGAACTTTTGCTAATTTTTATCAGCGATTCTAAAAGAATTTCTTCAAAGATCATATGTGTTTATTAACAATAAGTAATGAAAATAAGTAATGAAAAATCAAATAATTGACAATTTGAATTTGAATTATTTTTTGACAAATAATCGAGTTAAATTTTAAAATTAATGAATTTTAATACATACATTCTTAAATTATACAAAATAATTTGAATCTTCTCTATGATTTCCTGACTTGGTCAACAATATGATTCACAGATTGTACCGTTGCCAGGCTACCGTTTGAACAGGTAGTTAATATATGTATTGAAAGGAGCCAACTTCCAAAAAGTGGCTCATCAAAAACTCATTGGCAGCAACACTTCCTCGATGAGGAAGCACTTTGATGGAGCCAGACATGGGCGTCAGCTCAGTCAGCCATGGGCTGAGCAGGCAAACCAAGTCCAAGCAATCCAGCTAACTAACTAACCAACCGACCAAGCGATCTCTGACCATTTGCCTGTCTGATGGCAACCACCTGCAAACAATTTCCCATAAGAAAATCAACAAAAAACAAAAAAAAAAACATAAGTGTACAAGAAAAAACTCGTGAAAAACGCCGCAAATCGACGGCTGACAGTCTATGGCTGGTACCAATTTGCCGTCGATTCGCGACTCACGCCAGGCCACTGAAAGATGCAGAGAGAGAGAGAGAGAGAGAGAGAAAGAAAGAGAGAGACAGAGAGAAGTTACGTGGATCAAGAGGAAATCGGGGAGGCGTCCATAGACCTTTTGTGAAAGTGAAAATTTTTCACAAAGTGTGTGAGGCAACGGCAACGGGAACTGCAACTGCAACGGCAGCGATTGCTACCTTGTTTTCAACATCCTGTTAGAAGTTGGACTTTTGAATACCCTTTATGTTGCTCATTTATATAGAAGTTTATATTTTTAACATATATATACTTTGCAAATATTTCCCAATTGAAATATCTGGAAATATGTGAAATACGAACCTAAATATTACAAATGCTTAGGTTTAATGAAAAATTTTAAAATTCAGAATAATTAGTGAAAAATTGAAAACAGCTCGTAATTTTATTTCCTAAATTATATCCAGTTGGTCAAGTAACTTTTTTGACAACATAAAGAATTTTTCAATTTGGGTTTTTTATTTTAAAAAATAGTTAAGTTCAGAATTAAATTATTAAATTTCTTTTGAATCATTACCCCTACTTAGATTAAGCATAGCCAAAGCGTGCACTTTAAGCATACACACATATGTATAAAGATTTTTATATAATTTATTTATTTTGAGATCTACTTTATATTAAAAATTTCAGAGAATGCGCTAAAACAATAAAAATAATTACATACATAATTACATAAATAAATTTATTTACGAACGTAGAGAATTTACTAGTCGGCTAACAACAAATTTTCAATTGTCAAGTGGGACTTTTGATAATTGACTCCAAGCGCGTGAATAATAACAAACAACGGGCAGTTAGGAAATCGCGTTTCATTAACATGGCAAAAGAAAATTGAAAAAAAAAAAAAAATATAAAATAGAAAATGGTAAATGGAAAATGCGGCAAAAATTGTTGGCCAAAAAGACGAAAAGTAGGGAAAAATAAAAGGCAGCTGACATGTGACGTGCGGCAACATTGGCAACTTAAGCAACTTTTCGGTGAGGCGATTTAATATTGCGTATACGACGGGTATTGCGGTTTCTGAGGCTAAAGGCGGACAGACACTGGACACTAGACACTGGGTGCTTATCTATTTGCCAATTGACATTACCGGTTGTTCGCTTTTATTTTTGTATTTTTGGGAAAGTGCTGCGAATCAGAAGACAAACTTACATATTTTTTTTTGGCCAAGGCGACAACAGCATAATTTACCGTTAACTCTTCATCATATGGTTTGAAAAAGCTCAAAACTCAAAGTGAAGTTGTGCACGCAGAGGCAAAAATCTAAGGCGATGGTGTTTCCTAGTTTGTTGTTGTTTTTTTCGGCCATTTGGCGTGTCTTATGATTTATTTGACATGACAGTCAAATGAACAGAGATTTATTTTTCAATGCTGCATTTTTAATGATTTTCTGTTCAGTTCGCTGGGGCATTTCAAATTGAACAGCCAGACGAAGATTGAGACACAGACAGACGGATATGGAGACAAGGCGAGAGATGAAGAAAGAGAGAGAGAGAGAGAGAGTGTGTTAGAGACAGAGACACGCAATTGCCGCCCAGTCACCCATGTGTCCAGTTTCAACCTATAGATATTACTCGGAACAGTGTTCAATACCCAACACAAAGTATCTGGTACCTCGTACCCGGTACCCAGTTCAATGTTGCATGTGGCATGTGGGCCGATTTGGTGTAGCTCCAATTTGTGCACCTGCTGGCTAAAGCAAAAATCAATTATAAATCGCTGGAGCAATTTCAAATCAAAATGCAACAGACGCAATTGTAAAGTGAATACCTTAATATGAAAACACCGATATCTTGTTACTCTAGCATAAACAAAAGTTTATGTCTCAAATAAAAAGCAACTGCTGTGTAAAACGTATCTTAACAGATTTTGAGATTATAATTTAATCATGAGTTCAAATTATAAAAGTAAACTGAATTTAAGATATTTAAAATCTGTCATTATGTTTGATTAATTAAAAACATTTCCGAGTCTTAAGGTCATTTAAAGCGAATTTTGATCTTTATTTTTATCTCAGATTTACATACTTACTTTCTTTACCAAATGCTCCCTAAACGAGATATTTTTTTCTGATGAGTGATCACTTTAAAAAGGGTACATAGGTATGATATAGAAAAACCAATGAATAGATACCCTAACATATATTTTACAATTATTTAAATAAGCGAAACTAACTAATTATACGAAATAAAACTGAGCTTGGATTATTTTAGATTTAAAATACTTCAGAATTAAATATTCACCTCAACTAAAATTAACTAATATAAATAAAAGATGCACTTCTATATTTTAGAATCTAAACTTAAATTATCAGCTGACAATTGGAGCTATGGGGAGAATTAAATAAAATTTCTCCTTACCCTGTAGAATAGGCCTACTCAAGGGTATCTAAAGGGAATTAAGTATAAAATATTAATTTCACTTTTGGCTGCACTTGACCCACTCTCTGCATAATCGAAGACAAAGTGCGGGGGGAAAATAAAAGCCAACTCCAAACAGCTGCGATTACTTGACAGAGTTTGCAGATAAATCATATAATAAACCGCACTCAGCGGGATATTCGCCAACTGACTGGGCTGACTAACTCCAACTACTCAGACTTGGATACGGATTCGGATTCTGATTCAGACTGAGGATTCTAGAGGTAGAAACTGAGACTACAGATCTCTCTTTCTCTCTCTCTGTCTCTCTCTGTCTTTGAGCTTATGGCTGCTGAGTCACGGATAACAAAATTGAAAGCCAACTCTATAAAATTGCACAGAAAGCAGAAATGACAATGACAACAACAACGATGATGAAGAGAAGAAGCTGGCTAAGTTGTAAAACAAATTAAATTAAGCAACGAGGCGATACGAGAATGCAAAGTAAAAGTCAAAGTCAAAGAGTCTAAAACGTCTGGGCATTAAAATTTGCATTTCATATGCGTATTTAATTGAATTTTTACGATTCGATTTGGGAAAGTGACAACAACATGCCTACACACACACACACACACACACACACTCATTAACACAGAGACACACAAACTCCTGTCAGATGCTTTTACCACTCGCAGTTGTTTTTCCTTCTGATTATACCCTGTAGATTTAAAATAAAATGGGTATGAGGGGTGGGATGTAGCTTTGTTTTGAATTTAGTTAATTTGTTCTTTACGATTAAAATCAATCGACAAACAATAATTTAAAATTATGTTATAAAATAAATCTATTAAAAAAATTTTTAATTTAATTTCAATTGAAATTTAAGATTAAAGAGATCTTAAAAAAAATGATTATGTCAACAGTCTTGAATATTTCAAAAATAAGTGTTCTCAAGGAAAAATATTTTTTAACATTATTTATTTAAAATGCAGTGCTTTATTTTGATTATCAAGTTATTTTTTCTGGATTATCTATTTATTACTGTTATTAATATTTGGTTGTCCAACTTATATTTGGACCTTTAAGCACCCTAGCTTTTAGTTTATTATTCACAGGGTATATACAAGTCGAGCACTGTGGCCTGCGACACTCGTGCTGACTTTTACATAAGCAAAGTGCACAATGTGGCAACTGCATTTGAATACAATTAGCAGTTATGATTTTCACTTTTTTTTATAGCCAGCAATTTAGCCATTGTTGTTGTTGTTGCACATTCAAATCCATGTAGCAATGCACAACAACAACAACAACAGCAACAACAGCAGCAACAACAATAGAAAAACGTCATAGGTGCAATGGCCAATGGACACGTGTGTCTCAACTCCATCTGGGATGATTGCCTGGGATGCTGGATAGTTGGATTGCTGGGCATGGTAATTTCATAAGACTCGAATCATTTTCGATTGCAAAACATGTTGCACATGGGGCAAGCAGGCAAAATGAATGCCCAAAACTGATTGTTATGCGAGGTTGCAACAACGCCAAAGGTGACCAATTGCCTAAAAACTAAAATCTCAAATGAATGATGTGAATGAGTGATTCGATACGTGAACATATGTAGTAGGCATACGGAGATGTATTAGCTTTTAGCTTATTTATGTGGGAACAAAAACCCGAAGGTCTTAAAATGACTTCGTATATCATTTCCTTACATTTCACATATTTTATATAATTATTGATTTAATTACCATAATCAAGGAAAGAGAAAAATCAATAATAATAATGAAAATATAATACTTATTAATAATATGATAATATTTTTACCTATAGTACAACTTAAATAAAAAGAATTGAACAGCTTATTAATTAAAAAAATGAGGTAAATTACAAATTTTAAACTCATATACATAATATTTGAAAGCTTATATTAGGGATATAATTTCAATTAAATATTAAATGCAAAATTAATTTCATATTTCTGACTAGTTTTATAAAATTGATGTTAAAACTACCACTTAAAATGTATAATATTTAATGCTAAAATACAAATATATTTGTTATTAAATAAACCAAAGAAAATAATCAATCAAATGGAATTTCAAATAAAATTCATACTTTAAAGAAAAGAATTTGCTTCCAACAGACTTAAGTGTATTTAGATTGATTTTTAACAGCATATAGTGATATACATTTTTTAAGAATTTTCGCATTTCCCTAAGTATAATGTGTCTGTGAGAACAACATACTAATCAACAAAATTACAGTCTATTGTTCCTCAGTGTGAAATCGTCAACAACTTTCACTGTTTATTGACTTTCATGTGTGATTTTCTTGTTTTGTTGTTTTTCTAAAAAAAGAAAATACTAAATGAATGACACTTCGATGGCATCAAAAATGTTGTTCGAGAAAAACCAATTTTCAAGTGTTAGAAAATTGTTAAAGCCAACCAAAGTCTTTCGACATAGCCGACATCATTGTCGACATTGTCAACTTGACCCAAACACCTCAGTTAAAAGCGTTTACAAATTACGACTTAATCGCGTGCTGCTTGAACCCTACAACAACAACAAACAACAACTACAAGCATAATGACAACCAACAACAACAACAACAACAAGCAGAACAAGTTGCCAAGTCAGCTTCAAGTTCATAGTAAGCCACACAGCAAACAAACAAACTTGGGAAACTGTCTACGGCTGTCTGCAGTCATTGAAATTCTTTCAGTCTACAGTCTTTCCAGTCCGTCAGTCCGTCAGTCTGTCAGCTTGTCAGTCTTGGACCTGAACAATGGCAAATGTTTTTCTAGACTTAATTAACACGAACTTGTAAATAAGTACAACAAAATGACGAGAGCTCGAGACTCAATCTGAAGCTGAGGCTGAGCCTCAGGTTCGACTTGGGCGCATGACGCCCAACTTGACCTTGTCCCATGGACCACCTCAGCTTCGAGGCTCTGTCCCCTTCCTCCTTCTCCCCTACGTATGCAGATACAATGCTTAATTATTCTAATTGTTTTGCAGTTTTACAGACGGAGACGGAACTCTGCCGAGTCTCAATTCTTTCTTCTTCCACACAATTTGGCATTGATTGATGAATTTGAAATTGGTTTGATGCTGATCATCATGGTCAGGCGTCAAGCGTCAACTGTCCTCCAAACAGACAAGCCAAAGTCAAAGTGAAAATAACAACAACAAGGAAAACAACAACAACAATAAGAGCAACAACGACAATTGCAGTTGCCGTGACCATTTCACTTGTCCAGTTGGCCAAAATCGAAATATAATATATGCCAGACCAATTTCACACGTCAACATCAACAACAACAACAGCACAACACGAATATGAATACATTCGTGAATATGAATACATGATGAATGCATTGCAGAACGAAGACGTGCGAATTGACTGAATGAATGACTGAATGAGGTGGCACTACGTTTAGGCGTTCAGCACACGATCAGAGCGGATGCACAGTGGTGCAAACTGATGCATAAGCGCATAAATATTTAAAATTTTAATTAATGTTATATACGAAGATATCAGGATTGACAAGCACATAATTATGTGCTTAGTGTTCCGATTCTTCTTTCTACGATAATCACTAGTGATGAAAAAATACATCGAATAATCGACAGCTCAATTTTAAGTATTAAATTTTTTTGACAATATATCATGTTAATTTCTTGATTTTCATAAATAAAATTCCTTGACACTTATCCAATTTCTTCAAACTGTACTAACTTTATCGTTGCTTACGAAATGTGAATTTGTTCATTGTTTGGCCTCTTATTTGATTCTGCATCAAATTTGTAATCATTTGGAAAATTTAATTTTTTTCCAATACTGACATTTTTTTAAGAACTTCATACTTTCATAGCTTTGTCAATTTTATCATTGTTTGCCCTCTTTAATTCTGTATAAAAATTGTATTCATTTGGAATCATTTCTATGAACGCACAGAAATTAATTAATTTATTTTAGGTTGTCACACAAATTTAATATTACATTTAAGCACACTTTAATTAGCTTTGTCCCACTGTCACCTATGAGTGGATTATCAAGTGAAGTAGCCGTAATAACAACAGTAGCCAACCGCCTTTTGGGGCCTGTCATACGCCAAAAAATGCCGACCCCCAGACGACGATGAGGCAGTTGCTATAATTGAATCGAAATTGGAATTGTGGCTGGCAAATGTGGCACATACAGACACACACACACACACACACAACAACAACAGGTACTCGTATATTTGAAGAGTTTCCCCGCAAATTTGCATGCTTTGATTCGGATTTGAATTTGGATTTTGATTCACATTTTGATTTGAAATTGGACAGTGGAACGGCCGTGAGTTGTCATAACTTCACTTGTCCAGCTGGAAATGTGTGGAGGAGGAGAAGGGTAAGGGGTAGGAGAGAGGGGCAGGTGAAATTGCAATATATATGACGTTGACTTTGAGGTCTCTGAAAAGTGGTTAGATGACAAGTTGACAGCAACTTGAGCGCTCTTTAATTAACTCCAATGTGAATAACAACAGTGTTTTTCGGCGTTTCCTTTATCTCATTTGCATTTTACACGTTTCCATTTTAGACGTCACAAAGGTTTCAGCTGAAAACTTGCTAAAAGATCTCAAAGTTTGATAAACTTAACGTTAGCTGTCGCCTTTCGACACTTGTCATGAGAAGAATCAAAAGTCATAAATGCCACACCCAAAAGTCGGACTATCAAATTATCCATTCATAGCGCTAACTGAATAATCTGATTGAATATCATTTCAAATGCATGGAAAACAAAAACAATATCCAGATTGCCACGTTTTGTGTTTAGAAATATGTTCAACCTATCAGATATTCAAAGATAGACATATTCAAATTAATAGGCTCATGTGAAACACTCTTCACCATGCTATTCAATTTATTTGTCTATTAAAACTGTCTTCAAGAATTTTAAATTCAATTTTAATGTAATTTAATTTTTATTTTGTGCGATTGTTGTTCAGCTCATACATTATCAATATTTAAATAATTCCAAGTTGCTTTTTAAAATATAAATTTTATAGAAAAAAACTTAGCATAAAATTCGTGTATGCATATTTATTTCACTATACTTACCCCTTGTTAGTTTTAGTTTTTTAAGCTTAACTATCAATGTTAATAAATAAATAAATAAATATTTATTTCACATTATTTTCGATTACTCTGTTTTTCTAATAATTATTTTAAATTTAAATTAATATCATATTAATTAATTTTAAAATATGTACAAAATTTTTGAAAAAACATCAACTGTTTAAAAGCGTTTTCAATAAATACATTTTACTTTCAAAAGACAATCTCTTCCAATTCTGCGACTTATTTATGCACTTTTAAATTGTTTCATAAATATGAAAACTCTTTTAAAATGAGTTTAAAATCAAATTTGTCATGATTCATGCACAGATCGCAATTCATTTTCCATTTTGTGATTGGTTCATGTGAGTCCATTAAGTGCTATAAATACAACAAATATGCACATAAAAATTATTCACATAAACAAATAGAAATCTCAGTCGCATTCGCAGTCGCAGTCTCGGGCCCAAACAGAATTCAAGCCCAATGAGAAATGCCAATGCACGTGTCTTGATCATAAATTTAAAACATGTTTCAAATGCAGCCGTCGACACGCAGTGTGGCATGGCAGAGGGAGGGGGTGAGGGAGACGGAGAGCTGCAGGCGGGGTTCGAAGGCGGCGTCGGCAGAGTCCAAAAAAAAGCAATAATAAACGCATGAAAATATGCCTGAGGCGTGCGCCAAGCGATTTCACCTACCCGAGTCTTATGCAGTCGAGGGAGGAGGAGGAGGGGCCAAATGGAGGTGGCGGTGCTTGTGAGGGGGTGCCGTGGTAGGGGGTGGGGAGTGGGGAGTTTTGGTTGTCACTTTTTGCATAAACGCACCCAATTTTCAATGTTGCCGGAGAGGTGCGTGCCGCAGAGTGGCAACCATTGGCCACATGCCAGTGCGTATGCCTGCCGAACTGGAGGAGGGACTCTGGGAGGGGAACGGGAGGCAGTGGGCTTGGAATTGGAAATGGAAATGGGTTCGGGCGCTTGCAGAGCCGCGCCTCAACCGTGGGCGCAGTCCGCGTCGAGTCTATTGGAGGCCGAGAGCTCGCTCCGTGCCACTTCGAACTACTTTGGGTTCGGTGTGTTGTTAGCTTGGCTTTAATGCTTCTGTAATGGCGCACAAATTGCCATTGTTGTTGCTGTTGTTGTTGTTGTTGTTGTTGTCGAGAGGTCTTTGAGCTTGGCTGGCATCGTACCCATCGCCATGTAAAAGGTTCGTGCTGTGCATTGCCAATTGGCTTCATTTGCCGCACAACAACAACCAAAGCTTCAGACATCAAGCAACTGTGGCAAATGCCACAGAATTTTGTTTGTTAGCCATTGTCGATGAATGTATTGGTTTACATATGAAGACACATCCACTGTGATTACACTTTTACGAGTTAATCTGTAGAACAAACCAAGCTTGTAGTCGCTTTCCCCATGCAAATCGCTTGAGTACTGAGAAAGTTATGCGAGTTTAAAAAATAAGGGTGGCCATATTATATAATTATTGTAGTACAAAATAAATAAAATTTTAGATTAGCTGAAAATAAGTGATACGAAATGTAATGCAAATATTAAAATAGGAAACAGAATTTCACTTAAGTTAGCATTTAGATTAGAGAGACCATATTGCATATTTAATACACAAAAGCGGGAAAAACTAAGAATGTTGATTAATATAAAAGTCATTCAAGGAATGAAATAATTAAATATGATAACTTGTAAATAAAAGGATGACCTTACTTCTGTTATATTATAATCATGCTCTGTTCAATTTTAAAAAAATATATGATTTTCAAATAAAAATAAGAATGAAATCAATTATTAAGTAAGCAAAATTCAAACAGAGAAATATCATTTAATTCCCACTGTATCTGAGAAGCACCTGCATATCGAATAATCCCCCCATCTCCTTTAACCGCCTCCATATTTGTCGATGGCCTATGAAAAACATATGTTATACATTTCACTTGAATTTCACTTGAGCGGCAGACGAGAAATCAAAGGGATCGAGATCGAGATCGGCATCGACTTATGGCATAATTAGAGTAAACATTGCAGTGGCGAGTCGAACGCAAAGCGCATTATGTTGCATTGCGGGCGGGGGCAATTAAGGTGACCATGGGTGCATAAAGAGACAGAGAGGCGTCGCGACGCTGACTTTCGTGCAGCACTGTGCCCGCCCCGCTTCTAACGAGCGAAAGTGTTGTTAAATATTTGTTCACTTTTTATATGGATTTTGAGAGTTGAGTTGAGTTGAGTTGAGAGTTTTAGTCGCATTTGCTTTGTGTCTTGTATCTTGTGTGTCGCAAGTTGCACATTTTCTATGCTTTTCTGTGTTTTTTTCTTCACATTTTATTGTTTTTTCTCCGTTTCCATTTCGATTTTTTAATTGCATTTTTAGTTGTGTTTTTTTGTTGTTGTTTTGTGGGCTTGGTCGCGGTCTCAGGCCCCGCTCCAATTTGTTGACAACAAACAGTTAACATTTTTCACTTCATGCGATGCGTCACAGTTGATCGGATTGTGCAACAACAACAGGGGACAAAGAAAGGGGTAAGGGGCAAGGGGGTGAATGGTGGCAAAGCCGCTTTCGTGTTATTTATGTGCTTAATTAATTTTCGTCTTTCTGTTGTGAAAATGAAGTGTAGAAATGCAATCTTCGAACTGTGAAAAACTTGTTGAAAATCGCTTGTCCATACTCGTAAGCGTTTCGGGCCAACTCCAACTCTTTGGCCAAATTGCCAACAATTACTTTCATTTTCACAATGCGCATTTTACTCTTACTGTTACCATTACAACTGCAATTGCATCTGTGGTCTGATTTATTTTTTCTTTTATTTTCTTTTTATTTTCATTTGAATTATTATTTCTGAGTGGCTTGAGAAAAACAGCTGCCAATTATAAAACGCGCCGATTCCCAGTGATTCAGGCAGATTTGAGTTTTATATGAATCATTTTTTAATAGCAGACAACTCATATGTTATTTTTATTAGAAACCCTATTTATATTCTTCTTTCCTTTTTCTTTCTTTAAGTGAAAACAAGCTTATCATCCGTCCAAGTAAGTGAATCAGAAAATATAACATTACTAATATTCGAGTTGACCTATTCGAAATTTTATAAAGTATATTTAAATAAATTTCTCAGTTCTAGACAGCCTTAAATTAAGAATTTTGAATGAACTGCCTTGAGGTTGTCTCTTTCACAAATACATATAGTAAATAATTCCCATAACAATTCATCAAATAAACCAATTCCACAGTTTAGTTTGCTGTCCGCAGACTTCTTCTGCCTTCACTAAAAAACTCAATTTCAATTTACTTAGCATTGCCCCCCTCGACCCCTCGGTCTTGGGTATTGACAGGCGCCTCTGTGAAGATGGAGGCGGGTGTCAATTGGCGGCCATAAATCTTCATAGAACACTTGACTGCCGGCGACAGTGTAAATTTTCATTAAAAATTTTTGAATTATAGAAATGCAATAAATCAAAATCTCGTTAACTGCACGCGACTTTAGAGTTTCGTTTTATTTCCCTTTAGATTAAAAGTCAAAGAGTAGAAAAAATAATGCAAAAAATTGCGAACGAATCGTAATTGAATATATAGAAATGACAGTTGAGTTGGAAATAAAGAATCTTGGAGTATAGAAAATTGGGAGCATCAGTAAATGTGTTGCTCTGTTAAGCAAGCAGCTTCCCTCTCTCTCTCTCTCTCTCTTGCTGTCTTGCTGTCTCTTTTCATTGCTCTGCTTGCTGATTATTGCTGTCGAACAAGATAATGACAAGCACCACCCAAAACCACCCAGTGGATGTGATGTGATGTGAGGTGATGTGATGTGGTTGCATGTGGCTGCCCAGTCGTGTGTGTAGCATCAACAACAACTGCAACAAGTTCCCGTTGCAGCTCTGTGGCAGCTTGCTTGTTGCTTGTTGCATGCAACCAATGATTAAAACGCGCAGCTCCAAACTTAATTCTAAGGCATTTTCACTGAATTGTAAAATATAATTTCCAAAGAAATTCTTCATCTTCAAGTTGCAATTACTACGTTTCTCTTGTTATTTTTTATTTTTTTTTTTTGCCCATACCCTGTACACATTATATTCGTCGGAGACGGGTATAAGCAACTGGGGAGAAGGAGATAATTCTCATGACATAAATAACATTTGGAACTGAATATATTAGTTATAGAATGTAGGCTCTAATGCTGTCCAAAGATCGTTAGTAAGGCAAGTTAATAATCTTAAAATATGTTGTCACATTAGCTAAGATCTAAGTGTTATCCATCATAACTTTGAAATGTATGAAAATTAATTAATATCATACCTATATCAATATAATTCCTAGTCTGTATATGTTTTCATTTAACATATTTACTCATATATTTAAATACATTCTAGACGGTTTTAAAATCTCAAGTTTCAAGTGTAAATTACAGGAAATTTTACAGTCGATAATTCTTAGCGCATATTTTTTTTTTGTTTTTTTTTATATGTTTTCTCAACTACATATTTTGTTCTGGTCTCCATGCGCGACTTCATTTAACTGTGGTTTGCATGATTATTGCTCCAGTTACCAGCGACAACAGCACTGACAACAACAACAACAACACGCCGTATCAACAACAACAACTTGAGCAACTCTGAAGACGGAGGCCAAGTTTTATATGTTGAACAACAGCAACTACAACTACAACTACAACGACAACTACAACTACAACTACAAACACTGCCGTGTGGAGCAGCAGATTGGTCTGACGAGGAGCAAGACAATCTGAAGAGAACCAGGGTTGCCAGGCTATTGAATGTGGGAGGGGGCCTGTTAGGAGGATAATTGGACTTATAGAATTAATTTCTAAGCCAATTTGTGTATTTAGTTTACTTATAATTATGATATTCAATTATTTACTACAGATTGCAAATGAGGAAAGCTGTGATAAGTAAAAGCATTTATCAATTATAATATGTTATGTACAAAGATTTCTCTCAAGATTTTCCATTTTTATGAAACTATATCAAAATATGGTTTAAATCGTCTGCCAATTAGCTTAGCTCTCAATCCATTAGACGTCTTTGTCTGCTTTTAATTAAATGCACATTTCAATGAGTGTCACATAGATCATGTCCTGTTCTTGGGTGGGTCGTTTTGGAGCTCGTTTACCTGCTCGTTATCTGTAGTATTTATGTCATCGTTAAATTTGGCTTCCAGCTGGTTTTTAACTTGGCTCAAGACAAGTGCAGTGCTCACTCCTTGTTATGGCACAGGTGTGCCACAAAAATATTTAAACACAACATGAAAATTAAAAATAAAAACTAGTCTAATCACAGAGCACAACTTGCTGCAGTTGCAGTTCTTAAGATAGCACACACTGATCATTCACAACAGGCCAGATACATTGCAAGCTGTAGTTTGACAAAATTAACATATAAGAAAATACCCTATAGCAAATATTTTAAACTGTAAAAGGTTATAGAGTTTACATAATAAAAGGAGTAATGAATTAATATATAATATATTTATATATATAATATATTATAATAATATTAAAATAAGAATTAAAATGAAAATAGTATAATACAATAGGAGCAAATATATTTTGCAAATAATTGTAGAATTTCTTTTTTCTATTATCAAATTACTTTGACCTATAATTCGAGTATATACAGCTAAGTTATAAATTGAAAGTTGTACGTAATATTGTTATAATTTTAATTTTACAATCATATTTTCTAATTATATCAAAATATCTGACTTTGATATTTTTCATAAGAAATATGCTCAAAAGATTTTTATGGTAATACTTTAAGTTAAAGCTATAAGATACACTTGTATATAGGTTTGCCCACTTGTAGATAAACGTGGTGTTCGCAGGAAGAAATTTAGAGTCTAAACCAACTTGGCGTTAATTTTATTGGATTTTAGAAGAGTCCAACAATGACCCGTAATGTGAGAGAGCCTTCGTAAATGAGGTTAATAAGAGAGCCGAATGCCAAGTTTATGGCTAAGACAGAGGCTGAGAATCGGCTTGTTGCAACAGGTGTAAATGATGGGCGGCATAAAAGTGCTTTTGGCCCGTTGCACGGTCAATGGCAACGGCAACGGCAACATCCTCGTTATCTGCAGCCTACCAATGCGTTCCACAATCTAAGAGATACTAAAAAACTGGTTGCCTTAGTTAAATGTACTCGTAATTTGCATTGGCGAGTTAACTGAAAGAGAGAGGGAGAGAGGGAGACTGCAGGCAAGCACTTGACACATTTCCCGAGGCCTCTTAAATCCTCTCTGCGATTGGTTAAGATGTATGGGAAAATGAACTTTGATTGGGCGACGGGGAATACCAATAGTTGACCCAATTAAACATATATGTGTGTGTATGCATGTGTAGTAAGTAAAGGGCGAACCAGAATGACATCAATCATTGCTTTATGAGACACTCGCTTAAGTCGCACCACATGTGGGTCAATTAGAAATGACTTGGCAGCTTTTCTTGTCTCTTTAGGTTTTCATTTTTTGGTGAGTAAAAGTTGAAACTGCATTTCAAAGGTTTTCTCTGATGAACCCACATTCATCAAATCCACATAGCGGTAGCTAGTGACAATCGATTAGGGTCAGTTGAACTGCAACAGCAACGGCAACATGATGTTGCAACTGCAACTGCAACTGCACTTGCGAATGGGAATTGGATGCGAAAGTTGCCCAAGATTCGCCAGCCCAGCAAGTGGCGCCCCCAAAAGAGACACTCCACTCCACTCCACTCCACTCCAATCAGCGAAGCGTGGTTCTCAAGCTCAAACTGAAGCTGAATCTGAAGCTGAAGCTCACGCTTCGTCGGATCGGTGGTGCAGTGGTGCAACAAGGAGTCAAGCCAGTCAAGTGGGCGCAACGGCGACGATTTGCATGACCGGATCAGTGGATCAATCGTTGGGTGCGTGTGGCGAATTCCCAATTCCAACAAAAAAACACAATCCACAATCCAAGTGAAAGAACAAAACTGGAGCATTTCCATCTCGTCGTCCGTCTGTCCGTCTGTCTGTCTGTCTGTCGTTTGCACTCATGCAAACAATTTCTACTAGCCAAGTTACCAAGTTGCAGTTGGCCAAAGATTTGCTGGCACAGTGAACCACTTGATCATTTGACCATGGAATTTGCATACTCCAAAACTACAACTACACACAAGAAATTAATGCAGATTTTTTCAGCTTTTGCCATTCCGTGTTTGATCAGCAATTGTCTCGTACTGCAAATTGTTAGAGAGATATCTCAGATACTTGTAGATACATATTTATAGGAAGGTTTGTTTTTGATTAATCCAACAAATATTTTGACTATTCTTCGCTAATTTTGTTAGATCTAACATATGAGATTATTATTTATTTTATTAAATTCAGGAATGGATGATTCTAAAATCCTTTTGGCAAGCGAAACCAAACGATTCTCCTCCGACTCCTAAGTTAACATCTAGACAACTCTAGATAATTACAATTATAAATACACAACTGTTTTATAATTGGACAATTGTTTGAAAAATTTGAAGATATATAATTGCATTTATGATGACACTTTTAAAAATGTATCTGATATAACGAGAAATTTAATTAATCAAATAATTAATTATCTCTTTGCTTGTATATAATTCAGAATAATCGGATACTTGATTCGTGTTTTAACACCAAAGGAGTGTCTCCAGTGAAAGGAAATCCTATGATTAAATGGCATTTGCATTTGCATTTGCATTTGAAGGCATCTTAGACTTGGGTATGAGTTAAACTCCCTTCGAGCCATTTCCTCAATCAGCGAATTATAAATGGCCGTCAGTAGCGCGTTGGCCAAGAAGCAGTGCCAATGCTGTTGGCCATCGTGCTCGTAAGTTAAATATGCCTAGTTTGCTGGCCAGTTGCCAGGCTTAAGTTAGCCACGTTTTGTCGGGTTGTCGATCTATTAGAAGATATGCTAAAAGCCCAGCGAGCACTTGAAGATACCTACGCCACCCCCTCCCCCCTCTCGGTCCCTTCCCCTGCCCAGTTAACTGACAAACACTTGGCTTAATGACACTCGTCTCCAGCTGCTTCTCGGTGTTAATTTGCGGTCATTAGCCAAGTTCTTTTTCACTGTTTGCTGTTTGCCTGTTTGCCGCGTTGAATGCAGAAGACTCTCTGCCGAAGACTCTCTACAGGCTCAATCAATTTGCGTCTCTTAGACGACGCGTGCATTTTTCTTTTTGGTAAAAGCCTTTCGCGGACAATAAGCCTTTTTACCTTTTTGCCTTTAAGCCACACAATGGGCTTTTGTTAACGCTTAAATTACACTTGATGCTGTTGCTAATGATGCGTGTGTTTCTGTGTGGGGGGAGGGGCAGAAAGGGGGAAGGGAATGGCTGAGTAAAAATGCTAATTCATTTGCACTTTGGCTTGTGACAACTGCAGAAATATTAACGATGCGGGCGAGACAATAAATAATGAAAACGCAGCACACAAAAGTGAATGTTAACAATACTTTATTTTTGTTGTTGTTGTTATTGTTGTTGTTGTTAAGAAATGGGTCAAATATGCAGTTGGATCTTTCTCCCAGTGTGCAGTGCACAGTTTGCAGGTGTATTAAGTAACGCCACGCCCCGTTCTAACCCAGTTTACAATTGCAAATTCTCGTACCAAAACGGCCGAAAACACCTGCCGAGTTGGCCAACAAATTTCACTTATTGCCAATTTGCTGCCAATGAAATAAAATACTTTTTATGCGCACTTTGCCGATAGCCAACCCGATCTCAGACCAACCCTCCCCCTTCCCCATCCGTGTTCTCCTCAGCCCAAGTCTTCTCGCTGGCCAAGAAGACTCCCCGACTGGAACAGCAGCCAACGCGACTGAGCCATAAATAAATTGCAAAATTTATTTGGCATCACTTATGCGTCGCTTTTTTCATCGAATGCATTTTCCACATTGATTTATTTGCATTGCCGATGGATGGGTAAGTTAGTGAGGGGCGAGGGGGGAAAAGGGGAAGTCCAAAAACATATCTCGAAAGGAAGAAAACATATTCTACTCTATAAACAGACAGAGATGAGCAACTGTTTCTTAACTGTTACTCTCTCACTCTGAGAATGAAAGAATAAAACAGTGAATAAAACTATTTTTCACCAAGTAAAGATTAAGACTATCTATTAAGAATTAGAATATCTATCTATCTGACAGACAAGTTATTTAAATATCGTATAACAGCAAATTAAATTTAGATTTAAATACTTACAATTCAGGTACGTTCCAGATTTCTAATTTACTCTGATCATTTTATTATTCATGTAAGTATTAGCAAAGTTTTACAGGCGCCATCTAGTGCTCGTGGCGTGCAACAGTAAATGTATCTGAATGCTTGAAGAAAGTATCTATAACATGTGTGTATCTCAGAGCAGAGCAAACAAGCACTCTTAAAAATAATAAATAGAAAATAAGTTCCTTAGAGAACTCAATATATAAAACTTAATATACAGTTTAATACTAAATTTTGTTGCAGTCCATATTTTTTCTCTGATATTAAATGTTGAGACAGAGCAAAAAAAATCGGTTTTAGATATCAGAAATATTGTGACTACATTGTCTTTATCCAAGTACAGGGAAGTCTAAAGTATCTACAAACAATATCGAATAGTTAAGTAGGAAATTTCCGAGATTAAGTGAAAAATATCGGCTAATTACGCTGGCCTAATGCTGCCAGTCACAGATACGTCTAATCACTGGCTAAGTAACTAACTTGGCCGTGACTCAGCAGTTCATCGCTGGCACTCAGCGCTGATCTTGTAGGCAGCTTCCAGCTGCTTTTCCGCGAATCTGTCTCCTTTTGACTGCTTGGCGCGTCGGCCTTTCGGGCAATTTCAATTGATTTTTGAATTTATCAAACAGGAAGCATCTTTGTGAGGACGCAGCAGCAGCAAGCGACGCAGCCGAACTCGTTGCCAGTTGCCAGTTGCAAGTGGCCAGTTGCCAGTTGCCAGTCTCCATTTAACGGCACTTAGTGGCGCAGAGACACCGCTGAGACTTGGCCAAGTGGCCAGTTTACTGGCCAAAAGGCAAAGTGTTTTTTTCACACCTGATTGATGTGACGAGTTGTTGTTGTTGTTGCTTTTGTTTCTTCAATCAAATGTATTAATTTTTCTTGATGGCAATTTGCCACTTAACTAATCGAGCAAAGCTTAATTAAACAGCTTTTTAAAATGCTTTGCTAACCAATTTAAAATATTTCTTTAGATCTTGTAACCAAAGCAAAACAGCAAAGCAAACAGCGCAAAAAACAAACGGCGGCCATTTTTTAATGTCACACACCAAAACTGCCGCGCTCTCGCTGACACACACACACACTTTGCTAAACTGTGCTAAAAAAATTTCAATTTTGTTTTTTTTTAATTGTTTTTATTTGATTTTTAATTCATTCTTGAAAATTTCAAATTTTTCATTTTAAATTTAGAGCGCAAATTGAAACTGACGCGAAATAGAGTCTGTTAACGCACTTTGGAGTTAACAGAGCTGCGCTACGTGAAGTTGGCTGCGAACGCTGGCACGTTCGCGTTTTTGGGCCAAAACTGGCTCTCTTTTAGTCAGTTTGGCTCATTTTTTTGTTGGTTTTCGGCTGAATTAGATAATTTTAAGTGGCAACTGTGCTTGAACCCAGATAATTCATAGATAATTTCAATTCAGTTTGCTGTAAAAGCTTTTGCTAAATACTGGGTATGTATCCCAACTGTTAGAACGGCTCGGGTTTGTGTCTTTGCTTTAGCTTTTAAGTCAGTAATCGCAGCCAGCTTCACGCGAGTAAAGTTAATGCGCAAAGTGAAGCTGGCTGCGCAACGCAAGTTATGACTCTCGGAAACTTGGCTGCGCGCACTTACATGACTCACTTGAAGTTGGCTGCGCGCAGATTTGAGAATTGCGTGAAGTTGGCTGCGTCAAGGCATCATGGCGCGAAATGTTACATTCAAATTGACAGTTGAAACCCATAATAAAAAAAATCTTTTACAATCTTGTAAAATATGTATTATTTCTGTTCAGTTAATTAAATATTTTTTAAAATACTTTATATTTGTGATTGCTATTACTGATATTGTGAATAAACAAATATATTAATGCGCCAAAAAGCCAGTACAAAGCAATTTAAAAAGCATATGCCTCAAATCGTAAAGCACTTTTGCTTGGTGGCTTGTTGCAACACTTCGAGTTTAACTGCCACGCCCACTCGTCGAGCATCGTTTCATCCAGATGGGTGGCTTTTCTTCCGCCTGTCCGCGCTCACGTCCTGGCTGACGTTGACATTGATGCGTCTCTTGCTCTGAATTGATGTTGTTGTTGTTGTTGCAGCCATTCGCCATGCGTGATGGATTCTAGCAGCTTCCACTGTGCCACTCTCGCGTCTCTTCCCCTGCCGCCTACCAAACGAATTCTCAACATGATTAACGACTTTTCAAGTGACTTGCTGCAAAACTCAGTCACATAACGAGCAGGATCAAATTTAGCTGCCAACTAAAAGTAGTGGGCGTAACCGTCTACAAATAAGTCTTGGCAACAAACAAGGTCCTAGACAGATTCCATCCTCCCTCCCTCTGGAGCCCCTCATTTCCCCCTCAGAGATTTGCGCATACAAGTGTGCGTGTGTGGGCACTGGGAATTAATGATTTAAATGACTTGGGAGACGGGCAACTTTGGTCGACGGACGGTTCGACGCTTGTCATGTCATTAGGCAACACTCGTTGTGCCCATTTTCACCTGCAGCTGCAGCCATTTTTCAACACTGCTCACTAGCAGGATTGGTGGGGGAGACAGAGAGAGAGAGATGGGCGGGGGCAGCTGAGCACATCCGTTAATTGCAGGCAAACGTCAAAAGTCGTCGTCTGTCAAGCTGCCCCAAGCCAAAAGCTTTGGCGTTCCCGTCAGTAGCTGTCAAGCTCCAAAGTATACGAGTTTATATACGGATGGTCATGGTCGATAGTTGTTGTTGTACCTCTTGTTGTTGCTGTTGTTGCTGCCCACTTTTGGCAACAACAAAGATTGATGTGTGTTGTACAACGACGGCAGGCAAAACGGAAAATAAATGATGTTGGTGATTATTTTTCTTCATTGAGCGCAGAGCTATGCCTTCCCCCTCTCCCTCACTCTCTCTCTCTCTCTCTCTCTCCCTCACTCTCTCCCAGCTCTCACACTCTCTGCTCGTTGTTTCAACAGCCATTTTGGCCATCAATCTCGGGAGCGTCAAGCAGGCCGAAAGCAGAAAGCAGACTGCCACATCGCGTGGCTCGTTCATTCCTTCATTCCCTTATTCATTCATTCATTTATTCATTCGTTCATACGCAGCACATTTGAACAATCTATCAACATGGCAGTGCGTCGAGTTCAAGAGGCGTGGGAGAATCTCTGCTAGTTTCCTCAATCTACAAATTCTCCAGTATCCTAGTATCCAGTATCCTTTTTCTTTATTAAACACAGGATTTTGAAGTTAATAAAACTAAATATTAAGTATGGTCCCTACTTATGATATCTGTTCATAATATTATTTATTTTAATATTATTATTTATTTAAACTAGAACTGAAACAGTTTGTTTTTAAAGATTTATAGAGTCTATCTTAAATTAAAACTGTTGGTTTTCATCGTCAATATATTTAATTTCCCTGCTATGTATTATCTCTCAGAACGGCATATTATTTTTAATTTTAATAATAAAGTTAACGCAATGCTTTTTAATTACTGTAGTCATATTTATTATGTATAGGAAATCAGCTCGTTAAATATGTATTTGAGTTTCTGAGTTGATCTTGGAAGTTTGCAGCTCTTTCTGTTTGTTGAAATCTGCAATGTGGAACCAGAGAAATTGCGAAAAAGCAGGCCAGCAATGACAATATTTTTGGCTCGAACTCATTCGCAGTTGATTCAATTCGGGAAAAGTGCAGTATCATCAATTACTCGACAAATTTAGTGCCATTGAGGCTGAGAATGGAGAGAAAGAGAAGAGGGAGGGAAAGGACAGAGGGGAGTAGAGAGTGGCAAAACGAAATGTCCGGATGCAAACAATAAAATACATTTTCCGGTTACTTGTCACCCACTTTTCCAACGCTTCATTTTCCCCTCGCCGCTCTCCTCTCTCCGCTCGCTGTGAGGCCAAAATCCCCACCAAAGTTGACACATGCTGGCAGACAAGGGGCAAGACCCCAAAGTCCTGGCAACTCCTCAGCAATTGCCAACAAAGCATTTCACTTTTGGCCAACTTGTGTTGTTGTTGTACTTATTGTTGTACTTGTTGTTATTCTATTTGTTGTTGTTGCTGTTGTTGTTGTCCAAAGTCATGTCGACAATGGCTTTAGCTTTGCTTTTGACACTTGGTAAATGGCGCCGCCCGTTGAGTCCGTCCTGCTGCAACAAACATTTGCCCAACTGGGCGTGGCACCGCCCCATTGAGGGCGGTAGTGTCATGTCGAGCTCGGTTCCAGCTCCAGCTCCAGCTTCCGCTTCGAGTTCAGTTTCTGGACAGAGACTTGTTTACCGCTCCACTTACGCGTCGCACTTGAAAGCAGCCGGACACATTTCTTCTTCTTCTTCTTCTTAGCCCGGCCAAGAGAAAGAGAGAGAGAGAGAGAGAGAGAGTGCAAATTCTTGCATGCACACTTCGTGTTCCTTTTGCCTTTTAAATATAAATTGTGCCCGAGTGCAGACTGCAGCAACTCCTTTCCCACCAAACTCTTCGTTTCGTGTCCTTTCATCGCATGACACACACACAACAATTTATCATGTGCGTGTCAGGAAGATTTGCGATTTGATGTCCTTCTTGTTGTGGGAAGTGTCAAGCTAGAATGCCAATCGATGACAGCTGATAGATATAGATAGTCACAGAGTACGTCCGGAGCAAAGGAGGATAAGTGCTAAAAGCAGACTCTAATCCCCGTACATTTGCCATTAGTCTCAACAGAATCTGACAACTAATTCCCAGCATCAGTTGCGCCACTTCAATCAATCATCTTAACTTGCATTAAACATTTTGAGCGCTTGAAAATCTCATCAGAAATGGAAAATGACAGATTTTAAAAACACTCGACTTATATAAAAAATAAACAATAAACAGTTGGTACGGAAAAAGATTGTATCTTAATGATGGATCAGCAAACTAATTTTAAGACATATTAATGCTTTACAGATTAATTTACCTATTTATTTCTTTAAATTTAATTAAACAATTGACACGAAACATTTAAAAACGAAAAATAAGAGAAGTAAGTATGATTAAAATACAATTAAATATAATAAATTATTTGTTATTAAGTCTAGTAGGTATTTAAGACTTTTTAATTACTTTATCATTTTATTAAAAGCTTGGAAGCTCCGGTAACTATTCAGTATGATTCAAGAAGTTCAATTAAAATAAATCTGCGATTAATTTTCAATCAATGTAAAAATAGATTAAATTTTATATAGATTTAGCCAGTTTTTAATAAATTTTTAATTTGATCTTCAATAAATTCCTGGGCAGTTCGCAAATAAATATAATAATCAGCAATCACAGGCAACTTTCAATCAATTTACTTAGTTTCAATCGGCTATAAACCATCTTTTCAATTTGCGATTAAGCTGCTTTCAACTTTCAACCACTTTACAATTTGCTTTCAATCAAGACGCGATCAATCTGATAAGCTTTCCAATCAGCTAAAATATAAGTTAGAGCTTCAGCTCGTTAACTTGGCCGAAATAAAGTCCAAAATGTTGAGTGAGCAAAATAAAGTGACCAAAACAGAGAACATCTTCATGGATCTGTGAGTGGATGTCATAAAAGTGTAATGGCCGTTGTCTAGAAAAGGGTAGATAGATATGGGAGAGAGCAAGAGAGAGAGAAGGAGAAGAAAAATGGAGAGCATAAATCTTAGCGGTAAGTAGTAAATTTTCATTTTCACACCTTTCAACACTCTTCACGCTAACACAACCAGAAGGAACATTTTGCTGTCAAAATGTGAACGAAGCTCTGTGAAATGCATATAAAAAAAATAGCAGGAAACTAGTCTAGTTCCGCTCTCTCTCTCTCTCTCTCTCTCTATTTTTTCTCTCTTTCTCTGTCTCTTTCAGTTGCTTTACAAATACTGTCATACGCAGTGGTAAAAAGCGAGATGGAGGTAAAAGGGCAGCTGAGGCGAGTCAGGCAGCGAGTCAGACAAAGTGCCTCTGAGCGTAAATAAATTGGAAATGTCCTTTGGCCTGGCACTGACTGGCGTTGGCCATGGAGCTGTAGAGAGAAGCCGTAGCTCTCTCGTTCTATCTGGCGTATCTGTGGGGTCCTTGCATTGCAATGCGTCCGATGCTTCCATTTTAATATTAATTTTACCCCAAAGCGCAGAAGGGCCAAACGAAGGATGAGAATGAGAATGGCTATGGAGATGGAGATGGAGACGGAGATGGGCACGAGGATTGGGATTGAGATTGTGCTTGGGTCTGGGCTTGGAAGTTATTGCCTTGGCAGCCGGCAAGCAGTAATCATGGGGCAAGGTTCCTGGGCGCTGCAGTATCTTTGCGCCCCTTCTGCCTCTAGTTGCCTCTGTCGCTGTCAGTTGAAGCAATTTATGTCAGTGCATATCCGACAGCCTGGCAGTTGCAAGCCCTGCTCCTGCTCCTGCTCCTACTTTAAACCAACACCAAAGTGTCCTTGTTGGCAACACAACACAACAACTGAACACAACGCAATACAGCGACGACAACAGCAACAACAACAACATCCAAACAACAACAACAACAACAATGCAGCACCTATCAAGTTATCAAGCTGGCAAAAGTCGCCTGCCCACTGCATCCCCATCCCCATCCTCCCCATCTATCCCCATTCCCATCTTTATCCTTATTCCCACATCCCCAACCACTTTTCTCAGTCTGTCCGCGAGCCTTGTTGTTATCCAGGCAACGACATCGAGCAGGCCAAAAGTTTTGTGCAACCTTTGATTTATATTTTCCTCTCTCTCTCTCTCTCTCTCTGCTTCCCTCTCTTCTCCCTCTTCGCTCTCCTGCGCCTGGCAAAGGAATCGCTCTATTTTGCAGTGCGACATCCTAGACTGCAGACTGCAGCTCGCATATCCTTTTTGGTACACCGGAAGCCAAAAAATATTTATTAGTTTGTTAAATTGTGAATTGCCCCGGCACGTTGTTCATTCTTCGCTTTTCTTCGATTGCTTTCTCCTTTATGCCTTCCCGCCTTCTCCCATCCGCTCCCCATCTGTTTTGGATTTAATTCTTTAGCCTCCTGGTCCTTTGGCTTTTGGCCCTTCTTGTTCGCTTGTTGTAATGACTCTTGGCATTGGCATCGCTCTCGGCACCGCCCTGATTTGTGCACCGAAGGGATTCCATTATTATTTTTCATTGGCATGCCCTTTGACACCCAATACTGTAAATTACACACACCCACAACTTCTTGTTAGCAAAATGTGCTGCAGTCTGAACTGGTTTCATTCTGAAAGTGCTTATATTTATTTTCATACAAAAACTTATTTTGACTCGAACTAGTTCACAATTGATAATATTGATCTTCCATAACTCGAACTTCTATAACTCGAATTTCTCTCTAATTCGAGCTAAATGAGTATCACTAAAATTAATAAACATAAGGTAAAGGACTCTATTAGTCGAATATCGCCATAACTCGAACTTTTGATAAAAGTGTTTCTACTACGTATAAAATTAAGTTTAGACAATTGAAAAAGAGTCAAAAATAATCCAGAAAAAAAGTATTAAAATTTTAGATGAAAAACAGGTTATAGCACCCAGAATTTGTATTTTAATAATTATATTTTAATTATGTAAATGGAGTATCTTTGTATTGAATTTACTACTCGCATGCAAATGTATAAGAATATGTGATATGAAATTAGAATTAATAGATGCGGAAAACTCATTAGATTTTTTATTTTGCTTAGGATTAATCTTCGTGCTCTAAAAGCACTGAAGTTATTTAAGGATAAAGGGTCTGATAAATTAAGATACGTAGGGATTATTTTTAAATATTCGAAAATTCGTTCGAAATACTATTTCAAATTTTTAAATTAAATGCTTTAAATTAATGCCTAATTCGTAGGGATTAGCATTCAATCTGTTAAAGCTTTATCACAATATTTGGATTATGTTTGAAAATGATATCAAAGATGGACGTGGGAAACAAAAAGCGACACTCTACAGATCTTTAAAAATGAATCTGCTTGCTGACTCTAATCCTTAGACACGAATTAGAGTTAAGAATAATATTTATGCTCAATAAATATGTTTTGGAGATGAAACTGTATTGGGTTTCGATAAAATTATGTTAATGGAAATGGCTCATTAAGTGCGAGAGCTGGTTCGTTTTGATATATAATATTTTAATTAAAATGTAAATCGAAATGATTAAGTGTTTCCAATTTATATGTAATTTTTCATAAACATAAAGCACTGAAAATTGTCGGTAGAATACAAAAGGCTCATAATTAATTACTGCGCCCCGAGCACGAACGAATGAAACGAAGGGCAACAACAACAACAACACTGAGCTAATGACAAACGAACAGTCGAAGTCTCCACTTTCCACTCTCCACTCCGCTACTCGCCCCTTTGAATGTTGTTGGGAACAGCAGCTGATTAATGATGGGCAAGGCATGGCATAATAATGATGCGAGAGCAAAAGAGATAGCAGATGCCTGACTGACGAAATGAGCACAACATCATCATGATAATGAGCATTATGTGATAAATCAGAGAGAAAGAGAGAAGAACTGCAGCAGCAACAATAACGAGCGCCGCACAATAATAAATTAATATAAATGATACTTAATTTTATGATTAATGATATTGATGAGTTTCCACTGGACGGCTTCATGGTCTGCCCACTGACCGACCGCCAGTTGCCACTCGTCGTGGCGGTGCGAAAGGGTCGAGAGAGGGTCGAGTGAAAAGTTTCGGATATTTATCAACGATAAATCAGTGAAATTGCTGGACTCTGCTGTAGGCTCCCTCTCACTCTTCCCGTATAATGTACAATAAATAAAAATAAATAATACATAATTACAGCGTTTGATTATACGGTCTCCCCTTCTTCGAATTGATGGGCTCCACTGACGCCATTGACGCCTTCGTCTGACTCCGATTCGGAAAGTATCGAAAGACCGCAAAAAGAATTTCGGTTTTTGGGTCTTTCATACTCTTCCTGTGAACGCCCCCCGTTGTGTGCCTGACAAATGATGTGCCCCATTTCGGACACATCACTCTTGACTCTCCCCTCCCTTTTCGTATATATTTCAAATTGATTGATATAAGTACACGTAATTAATATTTATCGTTTTGTGTATATTTTTATAATCCCCCTCAGAACAAATTCATTTCTGATGAGCAACAAATTGACCGAAAAAATATATAATCATTTGAAAAGCAATTTGATTGGAATTGAGGAAATATGTATGTAGTTATGTAGAAAGAAATATTTATTATTTGCTGTTTTCAGTGATTTGTAAGAAATCATCCGATTTAGAAAAAAGTAGGATATAAGATTTCAGATCACAGAACCATTTTAAAATTGAACCTAAAAATTTGGGTGGTATATTGGGAATAAATTTAATTAATCAATTCAACGTTAACAAAAAAATAAAACTTCAAATTAAAATTAATATATTAGAAAATGGGCTTAAAAAAAAAAAAAAAAAAAAAATTGAAATTAAAAGGGCGCAAAAAGTTCAAAAATTACCTTCTATTCCCTTAATAGGATAATAATGTTTTCTTCTACTTACCCAAAATTAGAAAAGTAAGATAAATGAATTATAAGAATTGGGATGAATCGTGCTGAAGTTTAATCAAGCAATTATCAGTAGAAATGTTAAATTGGAAGATCTTCATTGACGTTATTCAGAGATCTAGAAGACAGATTTATGATTAAGTGCAGCAGGTGGTAAGTTGATAGCTGACAACTCATCATGCTAAAAGAGTTGGCTGAAGAAAGCAACTGCAGATGGTAAAGTAAACACTAATTTCGAGATTGCGTAAGTCGCACAAGAGTCAAACTGTCAACGGCAGCTAGAAGAAAAGTTTGCTGTGGATTGGGTTGGAAAAGTGAAAAGTTAAGCGAAATGAAAAGGAAGGTTAGACAAATTCGCAATCTCTTAGTCCTTCGTGGCTCGATGGTAGCCCGAGTGGAAAAATGTTTTGCTTTTGGCATTGTTTCTATCATTTGTTCCAACAAAAGTGCAATTTGCACCCAACACAGCCGCAGCTGGCAGACGGAAAGAGATGGGGAGAGCGGGGGATTTGGTTGATAACGAGACAGAACAGTGTTGACAATGGCAAAAGGAACAATGAACCAAACAACACACACAACAAACACAACACATGACAAAAGCAAGAGCAAAGAAAAATCTCTTTTGTGCTGTGTAACAACAGTATAAAAAATCACGAAAAACTTTTCAAAATGCCAAACTTCGGAGTGTGTGGCATATGTTGTTCGGTGTGTGTGTGTTGGAGTGTGTGTGTGTCGGAGTGTGTGTGGGAGTGTGTGTGTCAGATCTGCAATGAAAGAGCTGCTGTTGCTGCTGGAGACCAGCGATAAAAAGACACAGACAGCACGACAAACAGCCAAAGAAAGTAAAGAAAACTGCAAAAATTGCAGCAACAGCAATAACAACAATAACAACAACCACAACAACAACAACAATGACAACTGACAGCAGCAGCAGAGGCAACATGCCACGCCCCCGAAGCTCTTGAACATTTCGGGTGGAACAAATGCGTACGTGACACTTTGGTGGCTCAGATATAAGAACGTCACATAACTCAACGTGATTAACGTCTTTTGACGCTCTCGGCTTGGCCAGGCCAGGCCAGGCCAGAGAGTCTCCAATTCCCTATCCATTCCCCTACCCCTACCCCTCGATTTACGTCTGCATGCAAAAATATTGCCAACCATAAAACAAGTGGTTCTCGGTGGATTCTCAGTGGGTTCTTTGCGAGTTTCAGCAGTCGCGTGGGGTTGTTTGCCATTTAGCGACATTTTCTATTATGCGATTGCGCTTCTGTCTCCGCTTCGGTTATTTATGGGTCTCAGGCCTTTACGCTATTGACTCTGCCTGCTGTAAGTACACATACACATGTACTTACATATAGAAAAATATATGCATGCAGCTAGGGCAACATAATGGTTTCAACTTGTAAAATCTTAAATACATAATTATATTCAAGTCCCAAACTGAATTATTCAAAAACAAATAAATTTTTGTAAATAGAATAGGCAGAGAATTTTCACTCTTTTCTTATTGAGTCATATTTATAAGGAATTGAATCTGTCAGACATTGGATCGTCGGATCATAAACGAAAATATATTTAAGTCTATTATTAATTATTATAGAGCTATAAAAGTGATTTGCTTATCAGCTATACATTTTAAAAGAACCTGAAATGAAATAAATTTGTTCTATTAACTTTTCTAGATCTTATCTGTGAATACACAGCACCTCATTAAGAACACTGAAGATATTTTTATAGGGGTCATATAAATGAACTATGTGAAAGTAGATATAGACGTTAAATTTATTGCTACGCTTTATTCAATCCAATTAAATTTGCTTTAGCATCAGCTTAAAAAGCTACTTAAAATGCGATCCATGGACACAGTTTTCGCTGGTAAAAGACTCAAGCATTCAAGCTTGTTGGCCAAATAGCATTAAGCCATCAGACAAAAGCTGCAGAACGAAACTGAATTAAATGACGGCAAAACTGACAGAAGAAAGCCGTACAAAAAGAGTTTCATAAATCGTAGCATGATATAAAAAATGCGCATTATTGTCATGTTGTGGCAACCGGAAGACCAATAGATACAGAGGTAAGAAAGAGAGAGAGAGAGAGAGTGAGAGAGGTGGAAAAGAGAGGGGCAGATGCAGTTGACTGGCCCCAAATCGTAGCTAAAGTCAAACGATCACGCGCGTTACAAATTGGATTTATTTACGCCCCGTCAGCGATCCAACGATCCAAACGATGCTGATAATGATGGTGATGATGATGGAAATGGAGATGGAGATGGAGATGATCATGCATGATGTATGAGTGTACAAATGAACTGGTAGAACCAATTACCAGGCTGTGGTATTGAGTGTTGAGTTACAGCAAATCGCATTCGACATTTTTCACCGCTGGATTCTATTTCTCGTTGGCAAAGATTGAGGATGACTTCCAGCTTCCAGCTGCGCTTAAGTCAACTTTAATGACACTCGGATCGATCGACAGCGCCGCATGGCTACTGAATTTCCAATACACACACACATCACACACAAATACAGACAAAAGGTATATACACACATAACTCACTCAAAGTGTTCATACATTAATCATTAGCGATGCGGTCCCAGCAGCATTTTTTTGACTTTAAATCGAACATTGGAATCGGGGAATCGAGGAATTGGTTTGTGTGTTGTTCACACATTTCAACTTGAATTAGTCGACGGGTTTCATGAATGGAAACTCAACTCGACTCGACTCAACTCAACTCTCAATATGGTTTTAGGGCGTCTGCGGGACTGGTCTTTGGGCCACATGCTGCTCTCGCACAATAATAAAGAAATCTGCCGACAAAAGTGCCCACAGCTTTCGGTATCATTGAGAAATCAAAAAAAAAAAAAAAAAAAAAAAATGCGCAAAAGTAATGCACAGCAATCGTCATCATTATTATTTTGTAACGTTTCACGTTGAGTTCGAGAAATTGAAATCAGCGTGGGGCCAGCGACCAGAGCGACCATTGAGACCCGGAGTCCCAGAGACCATCAGAATATCGGACCCATCTGAGATCCCAGTCAGCCAGCGGCAAATGGCTTTGTGTGTAATCGGTTATACTCGTAGTTACCCGTAAGCATTAGCTGCGGGGGTTTATTTTCTTAGTTCCAATGTTGGGAAAATTCAAAGCTCTCTATCAAAAGTGGTTTCACTTACAATGCGCTCATCTATTGTACTCGAAAATTACTTTAACGGTCATCAACTGGGCAATGCAAAAGTAATTCAAGCAATTTCCACTCTTAAAAAGTTAAACAAAAGCTAAAATTTAAATCAATAATTACTTAAAAATATAAATTAGGGTGTCCCTTATTTTTTCAAAGTCATTATTTTGAAACGCATACGGGCTGTTTCTGTTTATTTGGTCCTAAAGTTTTGGGAAATAAATCTTTACCTTAATCGGAGTATGATAACCCGTGCCGACGTGGATCGGAAAATTTAAAAATTATATCGAACAAGAAAAAAATTTTTGTTTTATTCATTTGGTAGTAGACTAGAGAGATTCGTTTTGTTGCGCATCAATAAGGTTGGTCTACTGCTGAGCAGTAAGCAGCCAGAAAATGTTAGTGAAATAAACGTTTGATTAATGGCACTTGCTGCGGAATTTTAAAGAGAAATAAATGAAGAATAACTGAAATAAAACATATTGTTTGCCTTATTGCAATCTACACTTCTTTAGTAAAAAGCATAAGCAAAAAGTACATAATATGTACTTATATCAAGAAAAATAAATTTAGATAAACTATGCAGAATAACTTATATTTATAGGGTATTTAGGCAGTTGGTAATTGAGGATTTTATTTATGGTTCGTTTTATCTGACATTTGTTAAATATTTGTAATTTAAGTACTTGCACGTTGCAGAGAGGAGCAATAGATAAAGAGAGAAAGAGAGAGAGAGAGTGTGTGAAAGAGGGGTAGGGGCAGGTCGGGTAGATTGGTTGCAGCAAGTGCTTCAGCTGCTGCTTGCGGCTGCTTTGGGCTGTGGCAATGTTGTGTGCTTTTAGGAATTAAACGTGTAAAATACGAGCACATAAATCTATTCAGTACGCATTTAAACCAAGGCATGGCTCTCGGCACAGCTCTGGTGTAATCACGCCATTCACCATTCGCAATTCGCAATTCGTTATTCGTTATTTGCCATTCGTTATTCACCGTTTGCCGGTTGCCGAGAAATGTAATTAGGCCTGCCGCCATGTGGAACGCATTCGCATTGCTAAGCAGAAGACTGAGGACAGAGGGCAGACAGAGGGCAGAGGGGAATGGACTAAAGTGGCGAGGAAGCAGCCAAAGCTGAGGCAGAAAGGGTCCAGTTAACAGATGGCTTCAGCTTCAGGCTGACCGCACACAGGCAGTCGAAAGCAACCGGGCCAACTGCACTTGCATTCCCCAACACTGTGTGGACTGCAATTTGGTTAAGCAATAACGGAACTAAATGCAACCAGCACCTCTGCTTCCCTTCGCTCCCTCTTCCCCTACAATGCACCCCATGCTCTCCTTATAATGACAATATTACGCTGAGCGCCTGGAAAATATACTAAATTATTATTATGGCCGCACACGGTCAACAAGGAGAGTCAAGTAATTGCTGTTTATCTGCCCATAAACCGAGTGCAGAACAAAAGAAAACTTGCGTTATAAAATAAGCTATGATCGACTAGGGAATACTCTGCAAAATCATTGATAATTCAAAAGAAAAGTTGTTTCATTAAGATATTGTGAAATTACTTAAAGAATTTTAAATGTGAAATGTCGCTTTTAAATCCATCTTAATAACTTTTGTATAAAAATAGCTATAGCATACTTTTAAGAGCATTTAAAAAACTTTAGATAAAAAAAATAAACTTTTTAATGTTCATTATAATTTTATTATTATTTAAAATATAAAGAAGAGCACTTTGTGAAATAAAACTATCAGAATTTCAATACACATGCAAATATGAAATAAATTTATTGACTCATCCTAAAAAATGTGTATAATTGTAAATACATTTAATGTAGATTTTGTTAAACATAAGTATTAGAAAAGTGATACGGATTTTGTAACAGACATAATATCAATTTATTCGTGTTGTCTAGTGTTATCGATAGATATAAAATCTACTACTTACTAGAGACACCATCAATAGTTTTGCAAATCTTCATATTACACAGAATTCTGCAATTGTTGCAACACAAATATTGAGAGCTTAGGAAATGAGCTAGCAACTTTGACTTCCTTGCTGTAAGCTTCAACTTGATGAGATTGTTATGCCCTTCATTATTGGTAACTGAACAAAAAACAATGTGCTCAAGCAGAAGTGAAAACCAAAAGCTGAAAATGTGCAATGTAAAGTAAGTAAAACGATGCAAACGACAACAGAGTAACAAAAAAACAAGCACAAAAACTAAACTGAATGGATAAAAAGGAACACAGAAGAGGGAAGCGAGTGGAGTGATAAAGAATAATGACCACTTTGCCATCTCGTGGCAAATAACCATTCATCAAATTGTCCAAATTACAGACATTTCACAATGACGCGAGCTCTTCCTCTCCTGCCCTCTGTCCGCTGCTCTCCCCTGCCTCTGATGAGTTGGCAGTGCCGCCGTCAGAATGGCGACTGCAATTCGTTTACACCAATTTTATGGTAACAAGCTTCTCTGGCCTCTACCTCTTTCTGTCCTCCCTCCCTCTCTCACTCAGTCGTTGCTTGACAGGGCCCGTGGCAGCTGCTAACGAATGAGTTGAGTTGAGTTGAGCTGAGCTGAGTTTGAATCCGAGTTGAAATGCCCAAATTGCCGGCTGCATTTGGGATTGTATAATATTATTGGGGAAGTGTCCACGACTCACGCCTAAGACTATGCAACAGCTACTGCGTCTCATACACTAAGAAAAATTGTAAGAACTTGTTTAATTGAAAAATGTGTATCATTCTCATTAGTTAAACATTTACCAGATTTTAATTTCATTTTAAAAGTATTTTTTTTAATTTTATTTATATATTTATTTTTATATTTTTAGGAATATTTTTTTATTGACCACCAATTATAGCAGAAACTATTTGCCATTACGATTATATTTAAAATATATTTATGAAAATCATCTGATTTAATATGCAAGTTTTTTTAGATATGTTTGAAAGTTCAATTAATTTCTAAAAAAATCTTTAATCTTATGGAACTAAAACGTAATGAAAAAGTAGGTTTTTTTGGCTGAGTGCAATGCCGCCCCCATTCTCTCCGACTCTCTCTCTCGCTCTCTCTCTCTCTCTAACTATATATATATCTCTGGCTGCCTTTTCTGTAGTCTCCGTCTGGAAGGAGAGCATTCAATTTCATGGCTCGCCGCTGGCAACAACTGCAATTTGGGGACATTAAGTTTTGACATTGAATAATCACTGTTGAAGGCGTTGACGAGCCACACAATATTAGTAGCATGCAACATGCTCAATCTGTCTCTCCCTCACTCTCACTCTCCGTCTCTCTCCTCTATCTTTCTCACTCGAAGCTCGTTCATATGAAATCGCGTCAATTTCTGCGCCTATAATAAATTCAACTCACTCATCAACGCCGCAACGCATATGAAATTCTCATAAGGGAGCGTCGATTTAATAGAAGCAGCGTCGGACAGAAGGGGGGAATTGACAGAGGGGAGGGGATTTTTGTTGCTGCTGCTGCTTAGGTTGGCTAAAGCCGAAGCCGAAGTCGGCTTTTATTTTGATTTATTTGCCACAGACACGACAGTTAATTTGATATTTTGATTAACTGCAGCAACAACAACATTGCAACATTGGCCATGGAATTGGGGAAAGGTTTCGTTTCGTTTCGTTTCGTTTTGACGGTAAACACAAGGGCAGCCAAGGGTCAGTCAGCTGTTGCACTCGGCTAATCCCAGGGCAACAAGGGCTCACAAGTGAACGAGACCCGTATGTCGACCAACATATATGTATATACATTGTGGATTGCTTTCGGCTCGTTTCTTTCATGGATTCCACAAACGAGTAATTTTGTAATTTTTATTCACTTTGCGAAAATGTGAGAATAATTGCAGTGCAGTTAATTTATTATGTTGCTGCCAAGTCAAAGAAATTGTATGGGATATTTACCCCCAGATCTGCTTAACCATGTCACGAGTAGCCAACGCACAGTGGGTCAAAGCCTATTGAGACTTTAACAATAATTTAATTTGATGCTTGCCTTTTTATTGTATTAAATAACTCATAATATCTGATTGAATTTGTGATTTGAAAGCTTTTGTACTGTATTAATTTCAAAGTGCAAAAGTCTCTAAATTCAGGTTAAAAACAGGAGATTAAAAATTAGATTCAATAACTTTAAATTGTGTCTGGAAAATCCAAATTTAGCGATAACTAGTCGACGGTGCTACAGTCGAGCATACTCGACGGTGGGGGACACCGACGTACTAAGGAAAAAAAAACCCCCCTAGAAAAAAAAAAAATGGCTCCAAAAATTTATTATATTTTTCCAAAAAAAAAAAAAAAAAAAAAAAAAAAAAGGAGGTGGGAAAACACAAAATATATAAAAAAAAATAAAAATATTTTTATTATAAAAAAAAAAAAAAAAAAAACCCCGGGGGGGGGGGGGGGCGGGCGAGAGATATATATAAAATGTGAAAAAAAATAAATTTTATAAAAATTGTGGGGGGGGGGGGGGGCGCGCCGCCGGGGGAAGGGGGGGGAGGAAGGGGCGAAGAGCACAAGGGGGGGGGGGGGGAGAAAAAAAAAAGTTAAAAGTAGGGGACGGGATTGGGGGGGAAGGCAGAACCTTAAAAAGAAAATAGATATAAAAAAAAAAAGGAGGGGAAATAAAAAAATAAATATAAAATAATAAAATAAAAAAAAAAAAAAAAAATGGGGGGGGGCGGGGGGGGGACGGGGGGGGGAGGGCGGGGGCGCGGCGGGCGGGGGGGGGGGGGGTGGGGAGGATGGATTGTTGTTTGAGTTGGGTGAGGTGGGGATGTTGGGGGGTGTGTTTGTGTGGGGTGGGGGGGGGTGTTGATGGGGGGGATAGGGGGGGGAAATGGGGGGGATTTTGGGTGGTTTGTTGTGGGGTGGTTGGGAGGGGGGAATGGTGGGTGTAATGTTTGTGATTTTGTGGTTTTTTAGGGTGTTTTTTTTGTGTTGGTTGTTTTAATTAGTGGTATTTTTATTGGTGGGGTTTGGGGGGGGGGGGGAGGGGGAAAGGGAGGGGGAGGAGGGTATAGGGTTGTGGGGGGGAGGGGGAAGGGAGGAAGGAAGGGAGAGGAAGGGAGGGTGGGGTGGGGGGTTTTTTGTGTGTGGGTTGGTATAATGACTTTTTACATTTGTAATCATTTATATTTTTATATATTTAAAAATTATTTTTAATATTTTTATATTCTTATTTAATTTTTTTTATTTATTTTTATTTTTTTATTTATTTTATTTTTATTTCGAGTATTTGCGTAACGTGTAATTTACAACTAATATTATGTATTAATGAACTTCCACAGCAATGCATTATAAGGAAAAGCTTACTTTGTTGCTCATTAACTTGATTGATTTCGTCACACTGTGCACCCTGGGCACGCCTGGTGCTGGCAACTGTTTATTGTGAAAATTGATTTATTATCGCGATGGTCGGGTTTCTGTTTCTCCACACACACACACACACATGCATACAGCTGCCAGTCTGTCATATAAAATTGGAGTGGCTGCCGCTGTTGCATGCACCACCGGCAACGTTGACGTTGCCGATTGTTGTTGTTGTTGTTGTTGTTGACGTTGCATATTTGCATCGATTAAAATAAGAATTTTACATGCGATTCGTGTTGTCGTCGCCTGGCTTTGTCTGCCACTCATTGGACCCGACACAGACCCCCGACCCCGAACCAGGGCGGCTTAATAAATTTATAAAATCGCGCCAAGGAGTGGTAAAAAGGGGGCGGGACAGGAAAGGGAGCGGGGGGAAGTACTGCTAAAAAATGCATGTATGCATGAATTTTAACGAATTGCTGATGAAAATGTCGCATCATAAATTATTTCATATTTAGGGCTGGGAAAGAGTGAGGGAGAGAGTAAGTGAGATGAAGAGGTGGGAAAGAGAAGCAAGGAGTGGGGAGAATATTCTCCGATTCTGTTGGGTAAAAAGCCGTGTGAGATAAATTGCATTGCTGCTACGTCCAGCTGGATCCCGCTCTCCATCTCCATCTCCGTCTCTTTCTCGATATCCCTCTTCCCCCTTTGTCGCTGTCTCTTTTGCTGTGCGCATGCATAAATTAAATTTATATTTTACTTTCGAGTTATGCGTCTGGGTAATTATTTTATCTTTCGAAGCCCCTGTACACAATGCACCGAGGGCTACGTGGCCATGCATGGCATTCAAAGGTTAATTGGCATTTTCGAGCTTAATTGCCTGCCGAGTGGCACATGCACCATACACCATGCACCATGCACCTTTCCCCATGCCCCATGCCCCACACCCAACCCAAATACACACAGCACAATGCGATAACATCATCGACATCCCCAACCACAACAAAACAGGGCTCTGAGTATGACACTTTGTTGATTGATTGCCAGGCGAAAGTTGCTTCGATTGCGCCAATTTTACTATATGGGCTTAGCCTTCCGACTGCATATGTATTTCGACGGCACTGAGTTCGCTCCTAGCCTGGGATGCAATTCAATTTCCTAGGTTGTCAAATCCTAAATTGAGTTAAATTCAGTCTTGTGCTAAAAATTATATGGCATTTTGAGAACTTCAATATAACAATTATTAATAGTGAAATCAATTTTCTTAAATTGGAAAAACATTAATAGGATTATTTCTATATCCCAGAGTTACTAATATTAGTTAAGGCCACAGTTGTTTTTTTTTTTTAATTTTGCTTTTTGTTTCTCGAACCATAAGTTTCTTATATAAAATAAGAAAAATATAAAAGATTAAAATACACTACATCTATTATTACATAATTTGTTGAAAAATTTTAAATTTTTAAAAATTAAACTCAACTAATAAGCCATTATTAGGAATATGCATTTTGGGGGTGATTGAAAAAATAAAAGAAACGGTAATTTTATTTTGCATTTTTAAAATTGCTTCGTAAAATCTTTTACTTAATACCTTATACATAATTTAACAAGAAAACGGGGCTCTGTATTAAAGAGCAGCTTTTTTATCGTATTAATAAATATTTTTTGAAATGCCAAAATATCTATCGTTTCTATTTCAAAATGATTGGTTTTCTAACAAATTCCAGCTCGTCATATTTCATTCGTTGTGAATATCACATATTAAGTGATATGAATATGCATATTACAGCACTCAGTGCGTAAAATTGCAGTCTAATCTGCTTATGAGATCTAAGTTATGATTTTAGTCTATATACATGCATGTACATATATCTGTATGTATATCTGAACGTATTTGTGTATGCATATTTAATGATATTTTCGAAATGGCATGCCATGTCGAATGAGCGTCATGCCCCTTACCCACAAGACCCATAAAATTGCAACTTAGCGCTGAAACGAGAAGACAAGTCACGATAAGGGAGGGGAAGAGACGAGATCGGCCCCAAATGCAGTTCTTAAACTGTGTGTGATGGCCGTGTCGAATGTTGTTGATGATGTTGTTGTTAATGTTGTTGGTGTTGTTGTTGTTGGGGCCTGTCGTGTCTCGGCAGGCGTCAACACTGGCGCGCCAGAATTGGCATTAATGAGTAGACAAAGAGCCAAAACAACAACAGCAACAACAGCGACAACAACAACAACTACAACAACAACAACAAGAATGGCCACTTAGCAGCGGAGCGGCGCAGCAAATGCGTCGATCAAATTAACAATTTAATTTCTTAGAAAACTAATTAAAAATCACGCAACGCGCCGAGCTGTGCAACTGAAGTGTTGCCACAGTTCCCTTAACCCTTCTCCCCCTCTATCTGTTTACCACCCTCCCCTCCTACCTCCCTTCGTCCCTCTTATCTACTGCTGCTCTTTGACTTGGCCTGCCAGTTGCCAGTTGTTCCTGTTGTTTGTGTTGTACTGCTGTTGTTGCTGTCCGTGTCTGAGCCGAGTGCCTGCAACATGCGTCAAGCATTCGCAATTAGCGGAGTTGCAGCCATCAGTCGCCCATTAAAAGCTGGCAAACATGCGCACACTTGATTTTCCAATCAGAACGCCACAAGACTCGTCCAGACCCTCACTACAATCTTGTAGAATACTCGTAGTAGTAGAGTCCCAGTCAGAGAGACGTCAGCAACATTTGTGCCAGACTCTTGGCCCCATGTAACAACAGCAACAACAGCAACAACGACAACAACAACCTGAGCTGAAATATTATACGAGTACGAGTAATGGAAACCAACAATGAGTTCATGAAGTTCCGATACTCTACTAGCTTTTCCTCTTTTTTTGCTTTGGCTTTCTAAATGTATCTTGCAGATATAAAATCAAATACAAAGTGATTAAATATCTAAAACTAAATGTCCGAAAAATTAAATCGGTGTCATTTAATGTGAATTTAAGTAATAAAATCAGTAGAGCGTTTTTAAAATATTTAATAATCAATCTATGTTGCATTAATTGTTGTAATTTGTTAGTAAAATTATCTATTCTGGTTTTAGAAACTTGGAGTGAGTGAACAAATGATGGATATTGGATGTTATAATTTGTGCTGAATTTATTTTCTATTTTCTATTCTTTTTTAACTACTTCTTAAATTGCTTACCTTGAGATACAATTTTATGCCTATTATTTCGTTAATAGGATTCCCTGCGCTACAAGTAAAAACTTATTATTTAATGTGCTAATCACAATGTGTTGTTTATATAATCTGAAGACATATTTAAGCTTTGTTTAACTTGCTAGCATACCCATTAAACTCGCTCTGGGTTAGGGTATGCCACATCAACGTGCAACGTGCAACTTGCAACTTGCAATTGCTGTCTGCCAACGGGGCTGATGGATGGATTGCCTGTTTGACTGTTTGACTCGCCTCAGAGTGGATGGATGCGTCTTGCCTCAGCCCGTCTCACCTCTGTCTCAGCTTTTGGCCTTTTGCGATGCCACACATGCTAAACTATATCCTCCCCCTTCCCCCTCCCACCGGTTTCCCTCGCTGTTTACACACGCCCCTTGTTTGTTCGCGCTCGTGTGTTTGCGACTCTTGTCAAGAGTGTGTGGCAGCCACTGGGAGCGGCATTTGCTCGATCGGGTGGACAGATCAACCAACGTGGGACGGGGGGTGGGTTGGGACAGTTGGGTGTCTCTGGTACATCGTCAACGTTGACTGCTAATAGACGCTCACGCTCACGACATGCCACACATCAGTCAGTGCAGTCAGTTAGTCAGCCAGTCAATGGAGGAGGAGAATGTAAGTTTCGACTCGAGTTGTTGATGTTGCATATAATTAATTTATTATGTTGTTGCCGCACTGCAGCCTTTGGCCATATTTTGCCTCGCATCGCATCCTCTCAATGGCAACTTGTGTTTATGACGCATTTATGGCTGCATTTATAATCTTGGCCAAGCGAGTCGAGTCAAGTCGAGCTGCGTCTGTTATTAGTTTTGCATTTGAAACCGCACACAGGAAATTGTCCAGATAGACAAAGACAGAGAGAGAGAGAGAGAGACAGAGACAGAGAGAGAGAGAGAGAGAGAGAGAGAGAGAGAGAGAGAGAGAGAGAGAGAGACTCTACTAACTGGGCTCTCCGTCAGCAGCAAGTGGGTTGGCCAATAGATGGCAACATGAATGATGAGTTGATTTGCAGTTGTTGCACTTGAGTAGTTAATGGGCAATTTGTACACATTACTTAAGCACCGCTCGACAACATCGAGTGACAGTTAACGGGGCCAACTCTGACAGGCCCTTTTCAAGTCAACAGCAACACAGCTGACAAGTTGGCTAAAATGGCAGGTGGACTAATTATGTTTACCCAAGTGAGAGGGGTTGTTTATTTACACTATTGCGAATCAAACTCTCTATTGACTTCGAATTGAACTTGTCTATAATATGAATATATACCTAAAAATAAATTAAAACTATATATAAGAAATGTAAGAATATATCTCAAAAATTGAAATGACTCAATTAGTTAAAATGGGACCTTTAAAAACTGTTATACTTCAAATACTTCCTCATATTAACATATAGTGTATCTTTATCCTGTTTTCCCTTCTACTAGCAATAGCTAATCATGTATCCACTGCAATGTCATTTGGTCATTTCCGATGTTGACCAAAGTGCAAAGGTTATCGATAATTGACGTTAAATTGTGCACTTTACCGACGCTGTCTGAGTTCAAAACGGTTGTCGCCGCAATTCAGCACCTGCTCAACGTTGCATCGGCAAATGCAACGGCAACTTGTGGCAAGTTGTGGACTGCAGTTTCAATCAATCAAACGAGGCGCTGCCAAGCGGACATGGCACTCACGACAGGCCGCAGCAAAAGGTCAAAGGGCGCGTCAAGGGGCATGCAACACACATGCTGCCACACTAAACAGCACAACAACGACAGCAACAAAGTGAACGGAAATGGTGCATGCAACGCGTTGACGTGGCCCGACTCAAAGTTTCTCGGTATTCCAACCAAAGAGAGAGAGAGCCAATTTAATTGAGGGACTTGCAATTGCGAGACTGGCCCAAACCGCAGAGCGTTTTGGGTCGGTTTATTAAGCTGGAAATTGGATTTGTTGGCAGATTGGTTCCTGGCAAATATTTGCACAGTCAATTTATCATTTCATTAAGTCGCACAAAACTGCAACTGCATTCGGCAAACATTAATCATACGACATGTTGACAGCCTGTCAACACTGCGCCGGATCTCGTTCCTCTCCCCCTTCAAACTCGTTCCATTTCCCTCATTCCCCTCATCCTGATTAAAAACACAAATTGCCAGCTCAACTGGGCAATATTTTAATCCAGCTGCAAGCTTAAATTAATGGAAGGGATAATACTTGTTGGATACATCTTTATTTCAAGAGTTTCGGGATGGGAAGATATAAGTTTCTTTTATTTTAGATACACTCATATCTTGTTTGATTTGACACTTATATATATATATATATACTCAGCCCAATAAATCCAGCTGAAAATAAGAATTGAAAGGACTCTTTTAAATAAACAAAATCCACTTTAGTAAACAAATAAGTTTTCAGAGCCATAAATTGAAATGAATACAGGGAAACTGACAGTATATTATTTGTTGTCCTTCCTTCACTTTTCTGTTTCTCTTACATAGCATTGCCTTTATAACACTCCCATAAAAAGTCAATTTTGATGCGCATCACAGACATCTCTCTCCGTTAAAGATCTTTATAAATTGTTCGCCACACATCAAAACGAACAATGAAGAGTAATGAGGTTTCGCCAAAAAAGAACTGGAAATATGATGAAAAAATGAGCAGGGAAATAAGTTTGACTTGAGGAAAAGTGCAAGAGTACATAATAAGCTCGTTAATCATGTGGCACATTCACTCCCGCAATTTCTCATCATCATTTCATTTCATTTTCGCTGTCACTCGGCTTAAATCGTGCGGCACAGCTGTCAAAGGGGAGAGGGAAGGGAAGAAGGGAGGACAAGTTCTAGACAAGGGAACGAGTTGGAAACGAGTCTACAGTCATTAATTATAAGAACAACATTCAATGAGGGCTATAGTGTCATTATCATCTCGTATCGGAGCAACATCATTAGTCGGACAAATTGACAGAACAACAGCAACAACAACAACATCAGCTGGAATCATCGCTTCCGTCGAGTGTGGAACGAATCTAATAAACTTTTCCAGCCATTTCCGTTTTGCCACGGACTCTTATGAAATTTTTCACAATTTTCACATTTTTCAACAGCTGACAGGACGGACGGACGGGCAAAAGAACATCGCCATCGACTTTGCCAACTCCGACTTGGCTCATTTATAAAAGTTTCGACTGGACAAAGGCATCGAGTCGAGATGTCTGTCCGTCTGACAGACTGACAGTCTGACAGACTGTCAGTGGTGTCAGTGGCTCAGTGCGATGAGATTTTTTGATTGATGTCGAGTGCCACGTTGTGCAGTTGCTCTTAAATTTTTATAAATTATCATTTTCCATCCATCGACACAGCCAGCAGACATATTTTTCATGTCA